>PITA01015361.1:0-50377 GCA_004023965.1 Spilogale gracilis
GGGTGTTGAGTTTGAGTAGTTCTTTATAGATCTTGGATACCAGCCCTTTGTCTGTAGTGTCATTTGCAAATATCTTCTCCCATTCTGTGGGTTGCCTCTTTGTTTTGTTGACTGTTTCCTTTGCTGTACAGAAGCTTTTTATTTTGATGAAGTCCCAGAAGTTCATTTTCGCTTTTGTCTCCTTTGCCTTTGGAGACGTTAAAACCTATTTTTTATGCTTCTTTCTTTCTTTCTTTTTTTTTTTTTTAGAGAGAGAGTGTGAGAGTCGGGGGAGGAGGGGAGAGGGAGAGAGAGAATAGTAAGCAGGCTCCATGCCAAGTGTGAAGTCCAATGAGGGTTTCGATGCAGGGCTTGATATGGGGCTTGATCTCAGGACTCTGAGATGGTGACCCTGAGTTCATGACCTGAGCTGAAATCAAGAGTCAGATGCATAAGCAACTGAGCCACCCAGGCACCCCACCTATACTGTATATTATATGTATTATATACTACATTCTTATAATAAAGTAAGCTAGAGAAAAGAAAATGTTAAAAAGATCACAAGGAGGGGTGCCTGAGTAGTTAAGTCAGTTAAGCATCTGCCTTTGGCTCAGGTCATGATCTCAGAGTCCTGGGATCAAGCCCCGCATCAGACTCCCTACTCAGCAGGGAGTCTGCTCCTCCCTCTGCCTGCTGCTCCCCCTGCTTGTGCGTGCGCTCTCTTTCTCTCTCTCTCTCATTCTTTCTCAAATAAATAAAATCTTAAAAAAAAGAAAATCACAAGGAAGGGGTGCCTGGGTGGCCCCACCTATACTGTATGCTATATGTATTATATACTATATTCTTAAAATAACGTGAGCTGGAGGAAAGAAAATGTTATTAATAAAATCACAAGTAAGGGGCACCTGGGTGGCTCAGTCGGTTAAGAAGCCAACTCTTGGTTTTGGCTCAGGTCATGATCTTCTGGTTGTCAGACTGAGCCCCATGTCAGACTCTGCACTCAGGGTGGTGTCTGCTTCAGATTCTTTCTCCCTTTCCCTCTAACTCATATACACACACTCTCTCTCTCTCTCTCTCTCTCTCTCTCTCTGAAGGAAGGAAGGAAGGAAGGAAGGAGAGAAGGGAGGAAGGGAGAAGGGGAGGAAGGGAGGAAGGGAGGAAGGGAGGAAGGAAGGAAGGAAGGAAGGAAGGAAGGAAGGAAGGAAGGAGAGAAGGGGAGGAAGGGGAGGAAGGGGAGGAAGGGGAGGAAGGAAGGAACGAGCGAAGGAAGGGGAGAAGGGAGGAAGGAAGGGAGGAAAGAAGGAATGGAGGAATGGAGGAATGGAGGAAGGGAGGGAGGGAGGGAGCAAATTACAAGGAAGAGAGAATAAATTTAGAGTAATATACTGTATTTATTAGAAAAAATCTACATATAAGTAGACCTGCACAGTTCAAACCTAGTTGTTTAAGGGTCAACTATATACTCTACAGTCAAGCACATCTCTCACCCCACATCACCATGGGTAATTCCCGCTGCTACCTTAGATACTGGCCTTAAAATCAGGTGACATGGGTATCATTTTCTTTGCCACTTTGGATGCTGACCTCAAGTCTCCTCTTACACTTCCCTCTGGAGAGGAGACATGTTGAGTAGGTTATGATGGGTAAGAGGAGGGAGACCTTTCTAGGGAATCAAACTGCCTATCAAGATTGGCTTGGTGGAACCAGGTCAAGAAGCCACCCGGAACTGACCAAGTTCCTGGGGTTAGAGAAATACCACAGAAAAGGAGAAGGGTTCCAACTATGTCCCAAATGACGAAATGTGCATGTTTCAAAGTTTCATCGAGGACCAGTCATTAATTCAGAAAAATACAGCACAACTAATCTCTAATGAGCCCAGAGTGGTTGCCAAAGATTATCATCACAAACTCATTTTTACCCACTCTGGGAATTAAACTACCTCTGCTTCCCTTGGCACTGAGGTTGAGACTTGGGGGACAGTTAAAATGACTTCTCTTCCAGATCCTTAATAACTTTTTTTCTATGTATTTATATGATCAGCAAAATCTGGATTTCATTAATCTCAAATAAGCAATATTTCTTCCTTTACACAAGCTCTTCTTCCTCTTACCACTCTCTGCTTAGGAAATTCTTCCACATCACTCACTTCCCCAAACAACTTTCAGCAACTCTCAGTAAATTTTCCTGAAATCTACTCTACTACTATACTCCAAAAACAATACTGAAGTACTTACATTATGAAATTTTCCTTAGTGATGTTTTTCTCTATGCTTATTTCGTTCACTAATCTTTAAAGCTTCCTCAGCCATTACCAAAGGTTTATTCATTTCTGGGGTGTACAATGAGTGTATTGTGATGCTTGGCACCAAGTAGACAGTAAATTACTGTTTAAAAAGAATAAATCATTAAAAAATTTGGGCTTAAATTTTCTTGTCTCCTCCATATACCCAATCTGTTAGTAGTTCTAGCGTGTTTTATTTTTGTACCCCCCAATATTGTGTTATATGCTTTGTAATTTTCTTAAATCCTTACTTATTATTTGGAATAGGAAACCTCTGCTACAGCTCCCAATAATTCCCACCTCCTGCATGCATACTTTTGTGTAATCCCCTCTCCTTGAGTGTAGGTTGGACCTAGCAACCAATAGAACAGAGTAAAAGCAATGGGACCTCGCTTCCGAGATTAGTTCACAAAACACTGTGACTTGTACGCATTCTAGGGAGGTGACAGACATCTAAAAAGATAATAACTACTTCTATTTCAAGTGATAGAAACCACAGAGGAATGTGTGCATCGCAGGCCCGTGCCTGCTGCAACAATGCAACTAATTCAACCTGAGGAGTGGGCTTGTCCTTCAGAGCCTGGGTGGGATCTTCAAGGACAGTTTAGAGTCATAGAGATAAAGACGAACAGAAAGAAGACACCAGGCCAAGAGGATGGAATAAACCAAGGGATAATTTATCTACATAAATTCCCCAGAACATAACTTTTGGTCAAATAGCACTAAACATATTCTTACTAAGTCAACTATTCTTTACAGGAAATGTGTGTGTTATTATTATTATGAAAAAGCTAAAAATGATTGGGGATAATTTGCACAAGTGGATCAAGGCAATTAGAAACTAGACTTTGGATAATTTCCTTAAGTGGTTGAAGCCAGTGCCTCGTTCAGAAAACCAGACTTGTCATCTCTCCTTTATTTATGATTCTGAAATGAACTTTAAACTCCCCAAATGAGAAGATAATTAGGAACTTCACAAATTAATGGCCATAGATTTCATTTCTTAAACACTTAGGCCCTGACTTTTCTCAATTAACTTAATAATTACCACAAAGAAAGCTCAAAGAACAGCATTCAGGGTGTTTTTAAAATTATACAAATACTAGCTTACACTAAAAATGAGTAAATAAAACAAGCTTCCAGAGCTGGATGTACAAATTAATCTTTAATTGGATATTAAAAGGGTTCATCGAATAAGTATATGACATATTTTAAACTCTGGTCTTTCAAGGTTCAGTTTCTGTAGCAAAATGGTTACCCTTCTTATATTTCTGGGAAAAAAAGCCTTCCTTATCCTCCAGATGAAACATATTTAGACCAAGGAGTACTTGCTTAATTCCCAACACGTTTTTTACTTTTATAGTAATTATATCTTAGCATATAGCAATAAACAAGATACCTTCCTGTGTTTGAGTTGAACCAAATTCATAAGCTTTAAAAGCTGAGCCACTAGGGGTGCCTGAGTGGCTCAGTTGGTTAAAAGCTGAGCCACTTAAGTATGGTTAGACCCAAGTAAAATGCATAGCCTCATGTATGGTATGTCCAATTTTTGCTGCACAACTTGGTAGTTAGACGTGTTCATTCATGGACCACTGTGCGTGATACAGGGAGATTCTAGGAATAATAAGATTTTTAAAAAAAGATTTTTTTTATTTATTTGACAGAGAGAAACACAGCAAGAGAGGGAACACAAGCAGGGGGAGTGAGAGAGGGAGAAGCAGGCTTCCTGCCGAGCAGGGAGCCCGATGTGGGGCTCAATCCCAGGACCCCAGGATCATGACCTGAGCCAAAGGCAGTTGCTTAACCAACTGAGCCACCCAGGCGCCCCAGGAATAATAAGATTATTTACATGCCCCCCCCCACACACGCATACTGACACACGAGCATACCTCTATACACCCACATTCTCCAATCCCACAGTTCACCCTTACATATTCTACAACAAAGGGAATAATATGTTTCATCTGAAATCTGCTTGCCTGAAATTCTAAATTCAAAATTCCTTTGGATGAATGTAGTATTCACCATTAGGTACTCTATTTATATGTCTGGTACCTTTTAAATGTTATTCTCTTGAAACACTTTCTTGGAGGGCCTTCATCTACCATGAAATAAATCTGCTTACCTACACCGTCATATTGGAGAGACCACAGAGACACAGAGATGCCCAGGGATCCCCATCTGTTCCGCCCCCAGCTGTTTGAATTTCCCCAGCACAAGCGTGAGACATAAGAGTAAAGGAGTCTGAGATGGCCCCAACTCCAGCCACTGTGACTGAAACCATCTAATAGGTCCTAAGAGAATCTGCCTGGCTATTCCCAGTCAACCTCCATACTGAGAAGCAAAATAAATGATGGCTGAATTTTAAGCCCACGTGGGGGGGTGGTTTGATAGCCAGCATCAGATAGCCAGAATAGTCTTTGAATGAGAAGAACATCTGTCTGGGTCTTCTGCCATTGTACCATTTTTCTGGTCATCTCTAAGATATGAACTGTTTGGCAGCCATCTCCTAACCTCCACCTCCAGCCCTCACTGTATGTTCCTACTTTAGCTGCACGTTAAGCCCACCAAGACAACCCTGCCAGAGAGAAGAGCACTGTTCTCAGGGTGAGGGCTAACGGAGCTGCGCCCGCATCCCCAAGTTCCCGGCTGCCCGTATTTATCCAGTGCGGCATCACACGAGCAGGCCAGTCGGCATTTCACTTTGCATTCCAAGATTTTATTCCCAGACATATAGCTGTTCTGAAACACTCTTTCCTTTGAGCCCTTCCCGCCCCGTTGCCCTTAACAGCAAAACACACTTCCAAACCCTTGCCTGTGTTTGTTACAGCCCTCCTGAACTACTGCCAGACTTGAAGTGGCCCTCCCCCTCAAAATGCAGAATATTTTCTCTTTTAAGAAAACATCCCTAGGGGCGCCTGGGTGGCTCAGTTGGTTAAGCGACTGCCTTTGGCTCGGGTCATGATCCCGGAGACCCAGGATCGAGTCCCACATCGGGCTCCCTGCTCGGCAGGAAGCCTGCTTCTCCCTCTCTCACTCCCCCTGCTTGTGTTCCGTCTCGGGCTGTGTTTCTCTCTGTCAAATAAATAAAATCTTTAAAAAAATAAAAAAATAAAAAAAAATAAAACATCCCAAGTTAAAAACTGATCCTCTAGCTCAAGGAGATGACTTTCTTAGCTTCCAGAAAGTATTCATATATGCTAGGAGAGTTTATGGTTACATTGGAACCATGAAGAATTATTTTAGCTTCAAAGAAGAATTTCTGTTAAACACACAGACACACATAGGTGCATACAAGAACACACAAAACTTAGCAACCACAAAAATTGGCTTTCTTGAAAGGCAGACAGGAAGCTATGCCAAATTGCCCTCCGGTAGACTACAGACGTGAGTAAGACACACATTTACCACTTGATAGATGGTAGGTAATCACTGGAGAAATCAAGGCTTACTCAGTAAACTTTCCCATCAGGACCAATCCTATGTGCCACAGCAGGAATCTCACAAACTCAAGGAGCACTGCGGAGGCATGGAGCTAAGTGCTGTAGATGGCAGGCTGTTTTCCCACAGGGGCGTCTATGAGGAGATGAAGGAGAGAGCTACAGAAAGAAGCAACACAGTTTAAGAGAAAATTCTCATTTTTGTGCGCAGCTCTTCTTTATTTCCCTATGTGTTTTTGAAGGAAATAAATGTGTCCCTCATTGGGGTGCAATCTCAGGCTGCTACTGTCACATTTATAAAGGCAATCTGGCCCATGGAGAAGACCAGGCTCTCCACACAGCAGGGTCCTCTGCTTTCCAGCTCCTGCCACCCACCTGCTGTGTACACCGACATCAGTGATACAACCTCTCTGATCTTTGATTCTTTTTCAATAAAATGGGGATTATAAGGCACATAATTGTGGTAGGGGTTAAAGGAGAGACTACTGTAACTAGGAGATTCCTCTGTGTGTACTGTGTGTCCTGAGGGTACTTGTTTAAAATAAACCAAATCAGAGGGGACATGTGGGGTGGGGGAGAGGTGAAATGGTGAAATGGGTTGAGGGGAATTCTCATAAGGAGAACTGAGTAACAGTGTATAAAATAGTTGAATCACCATATTGTTCACCTGAACCTAATATAACACTGTATATTACTCATACTGGAATTAAAATTAAAAACTTTAAAAAAATCTAAAACTTAGTAAAAAAAAGAATATTGTAAATGGGCAGTTTTGAACTTAGAACACACGAGGTATTATATACATCAAGTACTACCATAATTGCTAATATTTCTTATTAAATTCTATTATTCTATTTTTCCATTTTGGAACATCATACTATTAATAACATGTATTATTTAAAATACTTTTTAAGGGGCGTCTGGGTGGCTCAGTTGGTTAGTCCACTGCCTTCGGCTCAGGTCATGATCCTGGAGACCCGGGATCGAGCCCCACATCGGGCTCCCTGCTTGGCGGGAAGCCTGCTTCTCCCTCTCTCACTCCCTCTGCTTGTGTTCCCTCTCCAGCTGTGTTTCTCTCTGTCAAATAAATAAATAAAATCTTTAAAAAAAAATAAAATAAAATACTTTTTAAAAACTCTCTGGCCAAAGAGTTAAGAGGCCTGGTTCTTTTCCTAACTCTGCTCTTGGTACATATACTGTCTGGCCAAGTTGCTTTTATTTATGAGTTCCAGTTTACTTTTGGTTAAAAATAAGTAAGTAAGTAAAGAAAGAAAGAAAGGAAGGAAGGAAGGAAGGAAGGAAGGAAGGAAGGAAGGAAGAAAGAAAGAAAGAAAGAAAGAAAGGGTTTGGATTTGCTGATATTATCCCTCCTGACACAGACATTTCAGCAACTGATGACTCTAAGTTCATCTGAGTCTAATTTGTTTCCTTTGTCCAAGAGGGTTGACTTGAACAACAAAACCAAAAATTAACAAGGGGGAATACATTAAACTAAAAAGTTTCTGCACAGCAAGGAAACCAACAAAATGAAAAAGCAAGCTACTGAATGAGAGAAAATATTTGCAAATCACATATCTCATAAGGGGTTAAGATCCAAAATATATAAAGAACTTATATAACTCAAAAGCAAAAAAACAAATATTGAGATTTAAAAAATGGGCACAGTTGGGGCACCTGGGTGGCTCAGTCATTAAGCGTCTGCCTTCAGCTCAGGTCATGATCCCAGGGTCCTGGGATCATGCACCACATCGGGCTCCCTGCTCAGTGGGAAGCCTGCTTCTCTCCCTCCCACTCCCCCTGCTTGTGTTCCCTTTCTCTCTATCTCTCTCCCTCTCAAATAAATAAATAAAATCTTTTTTAAAAATGGGCAGAGTATCTGAATAGACATTTTTCCAAAGAGGACATACAGATGGCCAACAAGTACATGAAAAGATGCTCAACATAACTAATTATCAGGGAAATGTGAGTCAAAATCACAAAGATATCACCTCACACCTGTTAGAATGGCTATCAACAAAAAGACAAGAAATAAAATGTGTTGGTAAGGATGTGGAGATAAGGGAACCCTTGTGCACTGTTGGTGGGAATGTAAATTGGGCTCACACCATGAAAAACAGCATGAAGATCCCTCAAAAAATTAAAAATAGAACTTCCTTTTGATCCAACAATTCCACTTCTGAGTATTTAACTGAAGAAAAGAAAAAGAGTTGAAAAAGATATATGCATCCCCATGTTCACTGAAGCATTATTTACAGCAGCCAATTATGGAACCAACCTAAGTATCATCAGTGCATGAATGGATAAAAACATTATGGTACACACACACACACACACACACACACACACACACACACACACACGAATACTATAGAGCCACCAAAAAGCAGGAAATATTGCTATGACAACATAGATGGGCCTTGAGGGTGCTATGCCAAGTGAAGTAAGTCAGAGAAAGATTAATACTGTATGATCTTACTTATACATGGAATAAAAAAAAGCTGAGCTCATAGAAACAGAGAAGATGGTGATTGCTAGAGACAGAGAGGTTGGGGTGGGCGAAATGGGTTAAGGGGGTCTAAAGGTACAAACTTCTACTTATAAAAAGGCCATAGGGATATAATGTACAGCATGGTGACTATAATTAATACCACTGTTTTGTAGGGCACGTGGGTGGCTCAGTTGGTTAAGCATCTGCCTTTGCCTCAGTTCATGATCTCAAGGTCCTGGGGCTCCCTGCTCAGTGGGGAGCCTTCTTCTCCCTTTCCTGCTTCCCCTGCTTGTGCTCTCTCTGTCAAATAAATAAATAAAATCTTTTAAAAAATAAATAAAAATGATAATACTGCTCTGTATACTTGAAAGTTGCTAAAGAGTAAATCTTAAAAATTCTCACAAGAAAGAAATGTGTAACTATGTATGGTGACAGATGTTAATTAGATTTATTATGTTGATTGCTTTGCAATATATACAAATAACAATTCATTACATTGTATACCTGAAAGTAATATAATGTTATTTGTTATTATACCTCAATTTTTTAAAAAAAGTTACCTTAATAAAGCATTTATTAGTGGCTTACTGCTGAGGCCAATGGTCTACAGACCAGTGGTATGCTGCTAAACGTCTACCAATGTTGACTCTCTGGAAAACCAAAAAGCCCAAAACAAACCCTGATTTAGAGTGTTTGTCAATTTCCAGGGTGTAAACATTCCCATTGTGGCCAATTTCCAGCTATCCCAGCAAGACATCACTGAAGGTGGCATAGGAAAGAGATACACCTAGCTGGCTTTCGTGGAGCTGGATTGCCCTGCTCAGCCCTCAGTTCCTGAGCAGTAAGAACATCACAAGGGAAAACAGCTCCAGGTATCAGGATACTTTATATTCTCAGCCTCAGTTTAGGACAGAGACATAAATAAAACCTCGTTTACCACACAAAATGTACCATTAAATTCACTGCCAGTTTGGAAAAAAAGGGTTTTTGGAGACCATGCAATAGTGCACTGCAAACTCAATCTTCATCTACTTTAAAACATTCCTGAATCTCAGACTATAAAAGCCACAAATGACTTCTGAAGGTTTGAAGTCAGAAAATTAGCAAAAGCAAATTCTGTCTTTTCAAATCCTTAATGCCCATAAGAATGAAATTTATCAAATCCGCTCTCTCATCTGAAAAGTCAATCATCAATTTAATCATGGACGGACTCTGCATACAGGATTCCCGTGGATGCTGAAGTTTAGAGCGCCCCAGGATTCATAGCAGGGCTACAAATGAGAACCAAGCACGAGCATGCTTTAACACCTGATAACCTCTTCTGTTGACTGCCAAAACGCTAAAGCCCTGTAATTCATTCTAGGAGAAACTCTCAGGACATAATTCACACCTTATTTTCTCACAAGCCTGACATCTTTGATCATCAGACTTCTCCGACCTCAGAGATTTGAAGTTGAAAAACCTTTCAAAAACCCAGTCCACTATCAGGAGTAATGACAGCTGATATCTGACAGCCCTGTCAAAATTCACCTAAAGATTTAGAAAGGACGCTCCTACTGACTTGCACCCCAACAAAGCATTTAAGGTTCTTCAATTGTCACCCTGAGTCATCTTGGAAAGACCATTTCGATCTCATTATCTTCAGTGCGATGTAAGGAAACTATATATTTTTAGAAACATTCTCATCAAGAAGTTTTTAGGGGCACCTGGGTGGTTCAGTAGGTTAAGCATCTGCCTTTGGCTCAGGTCATGATCCCAGGATCTTGGGATTGAGTCTGCTCAGCAGCAAACCTGCTTCTCCCTCTCTCTCTGCCTGCTGCTCCCCTGCTTGTGCTCTCTCTCCCCCCAACCCCACTCTATCGAATAAATAAACAAATAAATAAATAAATAAACAAACAAATAAATAAATAAATAAAATAATGTTATTAAAGTTTTTAAAAGTATAGTCTCTAATATCTAAAAAATTTAGGGGTGCCTGGGTGGCTCAGTCAGTTAAGTGTCTGACTTTGGCTCAGATCATGATCTCAGGGTGCTGGGATCTGTCTGCCCCGTGTCAGGCTCCCTGCTCAGTGAAGAGTCTGCTATCCTTCTCCCTCCACCTCTGCCCCTCCCCCTGCTCATGTGCGCGTTCTCTCTCTCTCTCTCATAAATAAAATTAGATGAAAACTTACTCATATGAAATAATTTATTTCTGGAAATGTGATAGTGCTGTAGTTCTATACATTAAGGTACTAACATTGAGAATGCCTACTGAGTACAGGCGTTTTGGAGATAAAGACTCATAAAACAATATAGGGAATGTTGCTGTTGTTCTTCCCAGATCCTTTTGCTAAGTCCATATATCCAATCCCCACACATCGTGAGTGTTGGCCGTTCGTTTGTAGCTTGCAGCTACCTCCTTCTCTAAAAAAGCTGTCATTGTCTTATTGGGAGCCGGTCACTGGGGAGGGCATTCCCTACAAGAAGCAGCTGATTCCCATTAACTTAGTGACAAGGACATGCGAAAGTCCTCCCATGCCCACATTTGCGTAAAGGTGGAACCAACTCTGCAGTGCAATTTGTGCTCTAGAGCTCCCCAAAGGGTCAGACTGACATAGTCCCCGGCTGAAATCGCGACCTTGCTTGACCCCTTCCCTTGTCCCGTACTGCTCTCCTCAATTCCCTTCGGAGACAATTTCCTCAATAAGGTATTAGCAAAAAAGTCCACAATTCAGGTTCTACTTCTGAAGTAGCCAACCTAAAACAGACTTACACCCTTTTTTTTCAAGAATATAAAGCCACATATAAAAGTTAGCTCAACTATTAATTGGCCACTGATTGCATGTAGAGGATTAAAAATAAATGGGGATTTAGATGATATGTCCATTCCCAACTAAGACAGAATAAAAGGCACCAGATGTAATTTCTTGACAGATACACCAAAAAGAAAAAAAAAAGAAAAGGGAAAGGACAAAACGTATGGAAAATGGTTTTATGACATTAATACCAGGTAACAAAAGACAATGATTTCTAACAGACAAAACAAACAAGTGAAATGTACCCTAAGGTTGCTCAAGCTTACTACATGAAGTACATAAAGAAAAAAATCCAGGACAGTTCTGGCAGACTCCCAAATTGAGAATATAGAGCTGGGAGGCCATGGAAGTCAAGGCAAGAGTTACTAAAGAAGAAAAGGATACACAAAAGGAGAACTCTGGAGATCTGCAGAGGGTCCCCCCTGACTATTCAACTGAGTATAGGTCAGTATATACACATGAGGAAAGGAACACCAGAGAAGTTTAAAGGGAGAAATCCCTGAAGATAACACAGGACCAGAAATAGTGCTCATTTCTAGCTGGCTGGGTGGAAAACTTATAATTCACACGGCATTGGGTAGAATACTAAAAAGGGTTTTGCCTTAGTTGTAGCAGACAATAGCACCAGACTACTCAGTAATGCTCTGATCTCACCTAACAACACTTAAAATCAATACTCAAAAGTATCAAACTGTTTTTAAGTAACTTAACTATACCCCAGGACAAAGCTCAAGAATATTTATTGAAATCTTAAAATATATAGCACTCTACAAGGTAAAATTCACAATGTTTGACATCTAGTAAAAAATTACCAAGCAAGGAAAGAAACAGGAAAATGACCCAAAATTAGAAAGAAAAAAAAATCAGTCAATTAAAACTGACTCAGAAATAACACAAAAACAAGGATTTAAAAAATTTATAATTATTCCATATGTTCAAAATATAGAGGAAAGATTGGAAATGTTAAATAGAGACATGGAAAATTGGAAAAAGACCCAGTTCAAATCCCTAAAGATTAAAATTACACCATCTGAGATAAAAAATACGCTTGATGGAATTTATGGCAGGTTAGCTACTAAAGAAGAAAATATTAGCAAACTTGAATACTTAGTAACAGAAACAACCCTAAACAAAAAAAACCCAGAGTTGGGGATTTGGGGGGAAGGGACAAATATATATTTAATTGCCATCTCCAAAAGAGAAGGGGAATGGACAAGACAGAAAACAGATTTGAAGAAATAATGGACAAAAATTTTCAAATTTGATTGTCTTTAAGCTCAGAGATTCAAGAGGTTAAACAAACACCTGAGTGCAAAAATGAATAAAATGACATAAGACACATTAAAATCAAAATTCTAAAAACCAGTGATAGAAAGAAAATATTGAAAGCACCTACAGGAAAAAAATACGTATTAAGTACAGTAGAACAAGATAACAATGACAACAGTGAGATGATATCTCTAAAATTCTGAAAGGAAAAATTGCCAACCTAGAATTCTATACCAAGCAAAATATCTTTTTAAAAAATTGAGGCAAAAATAAAGATTTTTTTCAGACATACAAAAGATGAAGGAAATAATTACAAGTAGGCCTTGTATATAAGAAATAGTAAATCATGAAAATGATAATAGATGAAAATCTTGATCTAAAACACACAAAAAAAGAGTACTGCAAATTGTAACTATATGGATAAATTAAAAGAAATTTCGTCATTATGTAAGTCTGTTCAAAAGTTAATAAAAATGTATTGGGGGTGCTGCGTGGGTGGCTTAGTCGTTAAGTGTCTGCCTTCAGCTCAGGTCGTGATCCCAGGCTCCTTCTATCGAGCTTGGCATCGGGCTCCCTGCTCAGCAAGAAGCCTGCTTCTCCTTCTCCCAACCACCCCCCTTGCATGTGTTCCATCTCTCACTGTGTCTCTCTCTCTCTCTGTCAAATAAATAAATAAATAAAATCCTTTTTTAAAAAAAAGTATCTGGGGTTCATATAATATGTAGAAGTAAAATACAAGAAAACAACAGCAGAGTCAGAAGGGGACAAATGGTACACTGTAGTAAGGTCTTTAACTACATAGGAAGTAGTATAATATCACTTGAAAGCAGATCTGGATAATATTTTGTGTTATCCCATGGGTAACTTTTTGTGTTATTATAAATTATTACAAAGTTTGTGTTATTATAAATAACACAAAAATTTAAAACATAAAAAGCCACAAAAGAGATAAATAGAATCATAAAAATTACTCACTTAATCCAAAAGATGAGCGAAGAGAAAAAAGGAGCAAATAAAAGATGTAAAAATAGAAAATAAATAGGAAGATGGTGCATGTGAGTGCAACCATACCTTTTTTTGTTTTTAAGATTTTCTTGATTTATCTGACAGAGAGAAACCCAGCCAGAGAGGGAACACAAGCAGGGGGAGTGAGAGAGGGAGAAGCAGGCTTCCCGCCGAGCAGGGAGCCTGATGCGGGGCTTGATCCCGGGATTCCAGGATCATGACCTGAGCCGAAGGCAGACACTTAATGACTGAGCCACCCAGGTGCCCTGAGTGCAACCATATCTATAATCACATATGTGGTATGGTAACACTCTAAGATGGCCCCCAATTATCCCTGTCTCCTTCTATTTATGCCCTTGTATAATACCCTCCTCCTGTGTGGAGATGGAACTTGTGACTTGCTTCTATCCAAGGGAATGTGGGAGGTCACCGTCATGATTGTTATATAAGAGTATAACTTCTGTCTCACAAGCAGACTCTCTCTATTGACTATTTCCTTTGCTAGCTTTGATGAAGTAAACCACCGTATGAAGAAGTCCATGTGGCAAGGAACTGAAAGTGACAGTATGAAAGAAACTGAATCCTGCCAACAATCACATTCGTTTGGAAATAAATAGACTTCTTCAGCTGATCCTCAGATGAGACCCCGGCCCTGCCCAACACTTCAATTGCAACCGTGTGAGATGTCCTGAAGCAGAGGACTCAGCTAGGCTATGCCTGAATTTCTGACTCAGAAACAGTGAGATAATAAATGTTTTGTTTCAAGCTGCTAAGTTTGTAACAGTATTATTCTTCAATAAATATTAAAACGTTAAATGGTATAAACACCCAATTAAAATAGAGATTGTCAAAATAGATTTTTTTTAAAAAAAGACCCAACTATATGCTATTTTTAAGAAATGTACTTTATTTATTTATTTATTTAAAGGTTTGGTGTTTTTTTTGTTTTTTTTTTTAATTCAACAGAGACACAGCGAGAGAGGGAACACAAGCAGGGGAAGTGGGGGAGGGAGAAGCAGGCTTCCCACTAAGCAGGGAGCCCGCTGAGCAGGGAGCCCGATGCGGGGATCGATCCCAGGACTCTGGGATCACGACCTGAGCCAAAAGCAGACACTTAACGACTGAGACACCCAGGCGCCCCAAGAAATGTACTTTAAATATAGACACAAGTAGGTTACAAATTAAAAGATGGGAAAAAATATACCATGCTATTTTGACCTAAAAAAAAGAGTAGGAGTTGCTATATTAATATTAGGCAAAGTAGATTTCAGAGTAAATATTAACAGGAATAGAGGGTCATTTCATAAAGAGCCCAATTCAGAAAGAGGACATGACAATCTTAAATTTGTATGCACCTAATAACAGAATTACTACATGATTTAAAAACTGATAGAAGTATCAGGAGAAATAGATAAATCCATAATTATACTCAGAGATTTACCTTTTCTCAATAATTGAAAGAACAAATGGAAAACAAATAAGGATACAGAAGAATTGAACACCACTATCAACCAAATGCCTAATTAAGATTTGTATGAGACTTCAAAATATTGCAAAATACACATTTTTTCAAATGCACAGAGAATATTGATCAAAATAGAGCACATTCTGGCCCATTAAACAAATCTTCTCTTTCTTGGTGGCATTCTTAAATTATAGGTGCTAAAATTTCTATCTCTATCCTTAACCTTAATCACTGAAATTGTCAATGGTATTCCACAGGCAGGATGATGAGCAGGGCAAATCTCTGATATAAAGTGTGCCAAATGCTTGCTTTGGGAAAAGAAGACTTTCAAGAGGCAGACAAGATGGAGGTGGGAGGGACACTAGTTCACCTTCCTCAGAGTTCTAAGAGTCAGCTGAGTTAGAGGCTTTAAACACGGTGTGTTCTAAATGAAACCCAAAGTGGCCTGGACAATTCTATGCTCCTAACAGATTAAGTCTTCTGTTACCAAAAAGGTTGAAGACTAGTTATTTTTGACTCAAAGACATTATGTATATTACAAAAGTTTGTTCATATAAGATGGCATTTAGATCATCAGTAATACTACAAGAGTAATAAAAACCTCCAAGAAACCCAATATCTCACAGGAGAGATATTTCTATCAGTATCTTTCACAGTGACATTACTGTGTCCAGGGGTGGGGAAATAATTTGGCCTGCAAGAGAATTTAAGATGATGCTATATAACTTTACTTCTTGCCCTATGTGAAATCAATCAATGGTCCAATTCAACACTGCTACAATGCTGAATTGATGACTAGCTATAGAGCCAAAGCTATTAATGGGAAGATAATTCACACAAAGTCACACTGATAGTGAACAAATGGAAAACTCCATAAAAAGAGAAAACGGTGTGTGGAGGCCCCTTTGGGCAGCAAGCTTGCACGATGGAGACCTGGGTAAGGTAAAAGGGCCACGGTGACCACCGGGCTGAATGCGAACAGGTTCACTGTGCAACCCACCTCGAAATAACCATAGACCCTCACTGACCAAAGGGCTATTTACAACAAAGCACAGGTACCAAAAAAGGAAAATTCCATGTATTTCCATATCTCTTCACCTTCCCTCCCAACGCTTAAGTACAACCCCTCACCACTACCTGCTGGCAGACAGTCTCTCCTCTGCTCTCCTGCCTGCTGCTCCCTTGCCATGTATCCAATAAACTTCTATCTCCTTTGTTCTGCCTCTGCTGAATTCTTTCATCACCCCTGCGACTGGCCTCCACCTGATCAGGTCACCCCACATGATATTTCTCTTTGGGGTTGCTATAGAAAAGCCCTCAGGTGTGTGCAAAGCATAATCGATTTCTGGAAGTTTCTGAAACAGGTTACAACAATCCTAAAAGGCTTCAGGTTATTCAAATTCACTTTAGTGCCCAATAACTTTGGGCAAGTTTGCAAAGAAAAGAGTAAGATCTGGATAACTAGAGCACACATTGTTTTTTTAAGAGATTAATCTTATGCAAATCGGTACAACCATTCTAGAGGACAGTATTTATCCACATGTAAAACGTGTGTACCTTTTAGCCCCACATACTCGCTGCTCAGATATGTCTCTAAAAATGACTCCTCAGATATGCCCAAGAAAGATATGTATAAAAGTGTCAGAACACTCTTCTAGCAAGTAACACAAAATCAATGCAATCCAGCTTAAGGTGGTTTGTTGGCTCACAGGCTTGGAAAATTCAAGCACAACACGGTTCATAGCTTGGGCTATTTTTTGGGAGGCAAAGGAAACACCAATAAAAGAGTAGAGAAATGAGACAGGTGAAAAGGAAGGCACTACAGGGTACAGTATCAAGCTAGACTAAACTAGAGTTTAGTTCCACTAAGGAAACCCCAAGAGCCAGCGTAAAACACTTGCCTCAGAGGTAATCTACCCTAGAGGGAGAGGTACTCAGTGAGTCTCTGGTTGAGAGTCGTCCTTGAGGGACATCCATTCCATTCTGCTGAGTGGATAACAAAGGGGACTCCAGTAGTAAGGAAACCCCTTAGGCAGAGAATTCAGTACTGAGGGTTAGAAGTCAGGCCAGTGTGCACTGAAGTGGTAAAGACAAATGGATATGGGTAGGGCATCGAATACCATCTGCCTCCGATGGACTTCAGGTTGGGTGATTCAGCAGCTCAAGATTCTCTCCGTTCTGATTTCCAGGATTAATTTTGCCCAACCATTGTTTTCCATAGTGTCCTTAAATGATTATCAGTCCCAACTGGGGCTAAAGATACTGTAGGCTATAGAAAGCACTTCGGTGTCCATGTTCCAGCTGAATTAAGGCACAGGCATACCTCTGATTTTGTTACGTGATTTAAATCGATCAGAATCAACCCCCAAAGTGGATGGGCTGTCTTCCCCAGGTAGAAAAGAAAAGCTGGGTGCTATCGAGAAGCGAGAAGGTGGAAGTGGATGCTGGGTAGTTCAACCACAAATGTATAGTGATACGTGCATCAAGATATGTGCGTTGGGGCACCTGGGTGGCTCAGATCATGATCCTGGGGTCCTGGGATCAAGTCCTGCATCGGGCTCCTTGCTCTGTGGGGAGTCTGCTTCTCCCTCTGCGTGCTCTGCTTGCCGCTCCCCTTGCTGTGCTCTCTTTCTGTCAAATAAATAAATCAAATCTTAAAAAAATATACATGTGTTACTTGCAACTTTCTTTACAATAGCAAAAATCTAGGAATATCTGAAGTGTATGTCAAGAGGGGACTTACATTTAAACAAATTATGGTACATTCTTCTTATGGATCCTTTGCAGTGGTGGATGGACCTTTATGTTTCTGATGTAGATGGGCCTCCAAAATATGTCATTAAACAAAAAAGAAGGCACGTATAATTCCATGTGGAAGGTAAATAATCACTTAGGTAAATTAAAAAGCAGGTAGATGAATACAAAATCTGTTATGCTAAAGCCTAATCAGCCAAAGACTACTAAGGAAGGATAAGCTTAAAATATGACAAGGTTAGACTTACTGTGTCTGTGCAGTGAGGGAGGGCCCTCCAGGAGAACCATGGAGTGCTGCTCAACAAGAGGGAAGAGAGAAACATATTTTATAAGGTTTGATTTCTCACTGAAGGATTGTGTGGAGGTCTTAAGAGAGGGGAGATCTGTTCTGGGTCGGTTGCTTTACCGAGGCAGTGTTAGAAGGGGAGTTCAACTAGGGATTGAGTGCTGTCTTGAAGTTAGGGGACTTTAGCAGGATTGGGTCTCTTGATAACAGATGAATGTAGCGAAGCGGGGCTCAGGGCTGTCATCAGTAAGAAAGCAGGAGCCACTCACACGTGGCACATTATGGCATTCTATAGCTGTTGCACAATCATTGGAGAAAGAATGTTTTCTCTTAACTTTGCATGTCATTTTATATATCTATCCCCCCAGCTTTAATGATAGAAGGGCTTCCTTTTATTCCTCTCCTAAGTCTGAGCTGATTTTTCACTCTTCCAATCCTAAATAGGTTTTTACTCTTTCTTAAGGAACAGTAAGAAACTGTTACCAGTAGTTACCTTTGGAAAAATAAAGTGGGTTGGGAAAGTGAGCAGTAAAAGGTGCCTTTCCTCTTTACTTAAATTGTCTAAATGTGTATGTACGTGAGTTTCGGTACATTTTAAGTGTTAACATGGATTTTCTGAGCAGTGAGACTATGACCTTTTTTGTTTTTGCTTTTACTCCCCTTCCTTTTATTTGTTTTCTCAAGAATCAGTGTTATTTTAAAACAACAAATAGATACTCCCTGCCTCCCCAAAAAGCCAACAGTCTGTTGCTACAGTCTAAACTTGGAGCTCAGAAATGAACCGGGCCAACCAATCCACCTCCCCCCACCCTACCTTTGCCTTCTAATGCTGCTACTTCCTGCTTCTCTTGGGTCATTCGCTCTATGTCCAATCCTTATTCCACCAGCTCTACCCCTAACAAAGGGTAGCAAATTTGGAGTGAGACCGGTGAGGGAGTGAGCTTATCACCTCACAGGTGCCTAGATACTGCACTGAGACTAGAGAGCACGGTTCCAACAATAAACCTCAACATCAAGATCTTGCATCTCTTGTCCCCCTAACTCGGCATTCTCCAAAAACCATACAACTATCAGTCTCAGCAAATGATGTGTTACTGTTGCATCCTCCCCCTACTAAAGACAAACATCTTGTAATATTTCAATAGAAATGTATCTGAGAAAAAAAAAGGAAATAAATATAGCTGAGGAGCAGGTATGCTCATTTTATAATACACCATGAGGTGACTAACAGTATAGATAACTTGGGGGAGAAACCAAAAGACATGAAGATATTTGCACTTTGTTGCCTAAAAGTTCAACAAAGTGTCTCACCCAAGTGCCTCCCTTAAGTGCTTCCCCCATTCACAAAGGGATTTTTTCATCTTAGAAGCGCCTGGGTGGCTCAGAGGGTTAAGCCTCTGCCTTCGGCTCAGGTCATGATCTCAGGGTCCTGGGATCAAGTCCCACATCGGGCTCTCTGCTCAGCAGGGAGCCTGCTTCCTCCTCTTTCTCTTCCTCTCTCTCTGCCTACTTGTGATCTCTCTCTCTGTCAAATAAATAAATAAAAGCTTAACAAAAAAAAAAAAAAAAAAAAGGGAAGAAGACTGGCTGAGAATGTTATAGTTTGGGACTGGCCACAAAAGTATAATGCTTGTAGTCATATGCCTAGGATGAAGAACCAATGGCATGACAAAAGAGAGTATCTTTTTTGTTGAGCCATTATAACAAAACCAATGACAAATATGGGGAGACTTCTGCAGGAGCATGCACTGTGTGTTTATGACATTCCCCATTCCCACCAGACTGTTGTTTTTAAAGGGACTGATTCAGAACATTTGCTAGTGATATACAAGGAGTATTATCTACTCAAAAACTGTATGAGCTTTTCTAGAGCCAAGTTCAACTATTGTTTATATACAGAGAAGTCTACTATAATATTGGGTCTCCGATATCAAATTTCAATTATTTTGCAAACAGTTGAGAAATAATTATTTCAGTTATTTTCCTGTCTTTGCTGTTAATAAGGACCCGAATTATCAGCACCTCTGACAATCTCTGACCTTTTAGGCTGTGTAATGATGTTCTAAAGACAGTATATACACATTGTCATTCTGTCAACTCATAGCTACAAACTTGTTAATGGAAAAATCATTGTAGACTAATGCAAAAAAAGTTCAAGCCATTACAAGCAAACATAACAAACTTATTTTCTAGTGTGCCATTTTCAATAAACAAACCAAATATTTTGAAAGATACTCTAAACAAGTGAAAATAATTTCCAAGGAAATGGTTCCTTTCATAGATTATCTGTTTCTTCTTTAGTTAATGGGGATATTATCCCAAGGAAATATTTTAATGGGACACAAGTAAGTATAAGAAATACATAATATATTATTGCATAGTCAGTTTTCAATCATGTACTATTGAGTTATTAATAGAAAGGTATTCTCAAGTGTTTACTGACATAATTGCTTGAAAACCCCTATCAAATAGTTGGAGTAGTTGTAGTCAGGAGACCTGAGCTAATCTCAGACCATCATTTTCTAACTGTGTAAGTGGGTCTGCCATTCACTGTATCTGAGCCTCCTCTGAAAAACAGAGCCAGTATGTATGTATATATGTATGTATGTATGTATGTATGTATGTATGTTGTATGTATGTATGTAGTTATTTATTTTAAGATTTATTTATTTTTAGAGAGAGAGAGTGTGAGCAGGAGGGACAGAGGGAGAGAGAATTCCAAACAGACTTTGCACTGAGTGTGGCGCAAAGCTTGATGCGGGGCTCAATCTCATGACCCCGAGGTCATGACCTGAGCCAAAATCAAGAGTTAGATGCTCAACTGACTGAGCCACTCAGGCGCCCCTAGTAACTTGCTTCTAATAATAGAATGGTACAAGTGACAGTCTATGACATCTGAACCTAAGATATAAAAGGCATTGTGACTTCCTCCTTGCTCTCTTCCTTTGATCAACCACTCTGAGAAGCCAAGTCATGTACATGCTCAAGCAGTCCCACGGAGAAGCCCATACAGCAAGAAACTGGGACCTCCTACCAACAACCAGCAAGGAACCGAGGCCTTCTTCCTGCAGTCATTGTATGCCCTTGGCAATGGATTCTCCCACCCTAGTCAAGCCTTCAGATGACCGTAGCGCACGTCTTAACTGTAACTTCATGAGACAATCTGAGCCAAACACATTCAGCTGAACCATTTTTTAATTTCTGACCCCACAGAAACTATGGAGCGGTAAACTTTTGTTGTTTTAGGCCAGTAAGTTTTGGGGTAATTGTTATACAGAAATAGATAATACCCTGGCCTAACAGGAAAAATACAGCTACAAAGACAAGTACAATACGATTCTCTTTTAAGTATACTTGGGAAATTTCCAAAGAAATTTAGAAATGAGAGATTTGACTTAGAAACTAACAATAACATTCTTTTAAAGCTTCCATATATTCTGGGTTATAATGCAGTGAAAAGCTGTAATTTTCTGCCAGTCACAATGAAGGCTCTGTAGCCATTAGAAGACTGTGTGAGGAATGAAAAAACATCTCTCTCAGTGGAGCGTAATCCTACATGTAGGAGAATGTCACAAGCATCCTTAAACTCAGGCTCTATATTCATCATTTCAGACTGAAAGAAAAATCTCAGGCAAGCCTCTAGTTAGTAAAAATCTGTATTATAAATAGCCTGTCCCCTCCACAGAAAAATCTGTTTACCAAAATGATTTAAGAGAACCAAAGCTGAAGAATGGAGTTCAAACTATAGCAGTGGCCTTCAAATTGGTGTTATACAAAGACTTTTCAAGAGGTACCTGGGCATAAATAGTTTTGAGGGAATCGATTTCAACTCAACTTCTATATATATGCAGTCCTTTCTCAAGGGATCTGCCTGAGATATGTATGGTATGTGAGCTCCTTTCCTACCACTCCGTTCACAAGCATCCTTGTCCATGTTTCAGACAGAGGCACAGCTTTATGAATTACCAAATCTTATCATTATGCCTTATCCCTGAGTGTGAAAACTTCAGAGGCATACAAACAAAGGAATAGTTTAAATATTGGTGTTTGCAAACTTCAATTATTTAAATCACCATAAACTCACAGTAGGACTTGTCTTTTTCTTAGACATATTGTTATCGAGTAAGAAGGACAGTAAGAATCATGTTGGGATGTTCTTTATTAAAAAATATTGTAGTATGGGTAAGAGATCGTGGAATTGACATTAATTTTCATTTAGGAATCTTGCCTTTCAATGCCATCAACTGTTGTAGAATAATACATTGCTCCCGAGGATAAGCTCTGTTGAGCCTTCTGCTGAACAAAGATATGAAATCACTGTTTTAGGATTATCATTTATAGACAAAAGATTCATACTGAAAAACATTTCCAACTTCTTTGAACAATGAAAATTCAGAGTATCAGGGAAAAGGTGCTATCATTAGAGCTGGTTTGGGGACCATTTTACATATTAATTTTCCTCTCTTGAAAATACTAATGATTTAGACAAGGTTGTGAACCTAGGAGTACAGTTCATTCTTTACCCAAATTATTTACTGAGTAGTTTCTATTTACCAGGCACTGTTTTAGATTCCCAGATGCAATGCTGCAAAAATAAGCAAATATCTATGCTCTCTTAGAGCTTATAGAAAGGAGAGACAAACAATAAACAAAATAAGTAAATGGCATGGCACATTAGAAAGTCATAAGTGTATAGGGAACAAGAAAAAAGGAAGAAGGTCAGAGAGCGCCAGGGGACATTGGGGACTTTTTCCTTTAATTATTCCATTTTTGGGGTGCCTGGGTGGCTCAGTGGGTTAAGGCCTCTGCCTTCAGCTCAGGTCATGATCTCAGGGTCCTGGGATCGAGGCCTGCATTGGGCTCTCTGCTCAGCAGGGAGCCTGCTTCCTCCTTCTCTGCCTGCCTCTCTGCCTATTTGTGATCTCTCTCTCTCTGTTGAGTGAATACATAAAATCTATTAAAAAAAAAAGTCATACTAAAAAAAAAATTATTCCATTTTTGTTTAGAACTTTCTTTAGCTATTCTATTAAGGTAGGTTTGCTGGTCAAAATTTGTCAGTTTTCCCTTATCTGAAAATGTTTTGATTTATTCATTATTCCTGAAGAATGCTTTTGCTGGGTACAGGATTATAGTTTTGCAATTCTTGAAAAATACTGTGCCACTTATTTCTGGCCTCCATGGTTTCTGATAAGAAATATGCTGTCATTTGAATTATGTTTCTTCTATGGTTAAATGTCATTTTTCCTCTGGCTGCTTTCAAGATTTTTTCTTTGTCTTTAGTTTTTAGAGGTTTAATTATGATATGTTGTGGCATGGATTTCTTTAGGTTTATTCTGTTTGTGTTTTGTTCAGCTTCTTTATTTTTTTAAAAGTAGGCTCCATGCCCAACATGGAGCCCAGTGCAGGGCTTGAACTCACAACCCTGAGATTAAGACCTGAGTGAGATCAAGAGTCAGATCACTAACCCACTGAGCCACTCAGCCTTCACCACCTTTACCCAGGAGCCCCTGGGGATTTTAAATTAGGAGGTCAGGGAGGGCTCCATTTAGAAGATGACATTTGCACAAAGACTTAAAGGAGATGAAGGAACAAGACTTGTGGATATTTAGGTGGAATGCGTGCTGAGTGGGAGAGGCAGGGGGTGGGGGAGGGGTGGGGTGGCATGTGTAAAGGCCATGGGGCAAAGTATGTTCAGCCTGCTGAAGGAACAGGAAAGAGGCCAGTGTGGTGAGAATAACAGAGAGGGCAATTAGAAAAATGAGAGGTGATGGGGTAATGTAATGTCAGGCCACATGAAACCTTATAGGCTACTGTAAGGATTTTGACTTTTACTCTGGGTACGGATTTTGTGCAGTGACACAATCTGACTTAATATTAAGCAGCGCACTAGCTGCTATATTGAAAATAGACTATAGGAAGCAAGGGCAGAAGCAAAAAATGCTGCAAAGCAGTCACCACAGTAATCCAGAAAGAGACCACAGATGCTCAGTTGAAGATGGTAGCCAATGACCTTGTAAAAAGTGAGATCCTGGGGCACCTGGGTGGCTCAGTTGGTTAAGCATCTGCCTTCGGCTCAGGTCATCGTCCCAGAGTCCCGGGATTGAGCCCTGCATCAGGCTCCCTGCTCCGCAGGAAGCCTGCTTCTCCCTCTCTCACTCCCCCTGTTTGTGTTCCGTCTCTAGCTGTGCTTCTCTCTGTCAAATAAATACACAAAATCTTAAAAAAAAAAAAAAAAAAGTGAGATCCTGGATATATTCTGAAGGTCAAGCCAATAGGATTTGTTGATGGACTGGATGTAGAATGTAAAAGAGAATAGCTCTATATTTATTAGAAAAATTAAATTCAGGGTGCCTGGGTGGCTCAGTTTGTTAAGCAACTGCCTTCAGCTCAGGTCATGATCCCAGGGACCTGGGATTGAGCCCCGCATCGGGCTCCCCGCTCGGTGGGAGGCCTGCTTCTCCCTCTCTCACTCCCCCTGCTTGTGTTCCCTCTCTGGCTGTATTTCTCTCTGTCAAATAAATAAAATCTTTTAAAAATAAAAAGAAAAATTAAATTCATAGTTAAACATAACTTCTGAAAAGGAAACTTCAAACTCAGATGGTTTCACTTATAAATTCTACTACATTTATGGAAGAAATCACACCACTCTTACCAAAAGTCTTTCAGTAAACAAAGGATGAAGAATACTGCCCAATTCATTTTGTGTGGTCAGCATCACCTTAATTCTAAGACCTGGTAAAGGCAGTCCAAAAAAGATGTTTATAGACCAATGATTTTCATGAACATAGATGCAAAAATGTCCTTAACAAAATATTAGCAAGTGAAATCTAACAGTATATCAAAAGGATAATACATGGTGACCAAGTAGGGTTTATCCCAGAATACAAGGTTGTTTAATATTTAATGTCAGGGCAATCCAACATATTAACAGAACGAAGGAGAAAAACTATACCATAATTTGAATAGATGCAGAAAAAAAATCCATTCACTGATCATACAAACTCATAGTAAATTAGGACTAAACAGGAATTTATTTAACCTGATAAAAAATAACTTTTAAAAACCTGCAGCTAACTTCATATTTAATGGTGAAAGCCTGATTTTTTTTTTCCCCCACAAGACTAAGAAAAGGAAAGCTGCCCAAATTAAAAGAAATAAGAGGTAGAAAGACTGGAAAGGAATATACTGGCTGATGACAAAACTATGTACAAAAGCCTAAAGAATCACAAAATAAATGCTAGAACAAATAAATGAATTTAGTGAAGTCACAGGATATGTTAATTTACAAAGCCCATTAGTGTCACAAATAGTTGGGAATGAAATTTAAAAACTGATTCCAGGATGCCTGGGTGGCTCAGTCAGTTAAGCATCTGCCTTTGGCTCAGGTCATGATTCCAGGGTCCTGGGATCCAGTCCTACGTTTCCCTGCTCAGTGGGGAGTCTGCTTCTCCCTCTGCCCGCCCCCATTTGTGCACACATGCTCTCCTTCTCTCTCTTTGTCACAAAAATAAATAAAAATAAATAAAATCTTTTTAAAAAATAACTAATACTGATTCTATCTATAGAATCAAAAATTATGAAATAATTCTAGCATGTCCTGTAATATATATAACATAATTAAAGCATCAATTAAATTTATTATGTTTATTTACTATTATTAAATATCATGTAATTTAATATTTACTATTAAATTTATTATGTTTATTATGTTTTAATAAAATTAAAACATGAACCATAATAAATCTAATAAAAGATTTCTAGGATCTCTATATTAAAAATATAAAACTCCATTGAGAGAATTAAGGAGGATCTAAATAAATGTTGAGATATATCATACCACAGATTAGAACATTCCATATTGGGTGCCTGGGTGGCTCAGTGGATTAAAGCCTCTGCCTTCAGCTCAGGTCATGATCTCAGGGTCCTGGGATGGAGGCCCACATCGGACTCTCTGCTCAGCAGGGAGCCTGCTTTCTCCTCTCTCTCTGCCTGCCTCTGCCTACTTGTTATCTCTCTCTTTGTCAAATAAACAAATAAATAAAATATTAAAAAAAGGAACATTCTATATTAGTAAGATGTTGGTCCACCCAAAATGAATCCATAGAGATACAACACAATTCTAACCAAACTCTCACCAGTTTTCTATAGAAATTGACAAGCTAAGTAGAGAAATACATGAAAAATCAAGGAACATGAAATAGCCAAACAACTCTGAAAAGAAAGCTCAAAGTTAAGAACTTCCACTACCTGACTTTAGGACTTAATACAATGCTAAAATTGAGACAGTGCGGTACCGGCACGATGACTGGCAAATAGGTCAACAGAACTGAATAGAGGCCCAATTATGTGGCCATCTTATATTTTATAATGCTATTAAAGGAATCCAAGGGGAAAAGAAGAGTTTTTTCAACAGATGCTGCTGGAATAACTGGATATCCATACGGAAAGGAAAAAAAAATAGCATCAGTGCCCACCTCACACAAAAATTAATTTGAGGTATACCCCAGACCTAAACATAAAAGTGAAAACTCTAAAGCTTCAGAAAACATAATCTGACAAAGGAATGGTACTCAGAATATATAAAAACTCCTAAAGTTTAATAATTTTAAAAAAACTTTTTTTTAAATGGGCGAGATATTTGAATAGGCACTTTGCAAAAGAACATATACTAGTGGCTTAAAAGCACACAAAAAAGTGCTTAACATCATTAATCATTACGGAAATGAAATTAAAAACACAATGAGAGGTGCCTGGGTGGCTCAGTCAGTTAAGCATCTGACTCTTGAGTTTAGCTCAAGTCATGATCTTGGGGTTGTAAGACAGAGGGCAGAGGGAGCCCTGCACTAGGTGCCATTGCTCAGTGGGGAGCCTGCTTGAGATTCTCTCTTCATCTCTCCCTCTGCACCCCAACACACACACACACACATACACACACACACACACACACACACACACACACACACACACTGAAATACTACACATCCATCACCATGACTAAAATTAAGAAGACTGACAATACCAAATGTTGCAAGAATTTGGGACAATCAGAACTCTCATACACTGTTGATATGACTGTAAGTGTTCTATCCATTTGGCAAAAGGTCTGGCAGCTTCTTATAAAACTAAACATCCACTGAACATATGATCCAGCAATTCCTCCCAGGTACTACCAAAGAGAAATGAAAATAATGTCCACAGAAAGATCTATATGCAAATATTCATAGTGGCTTTATCTTTAATAGTTGAAACTAGAGGCACCTTGGTGGCTCAGTCAGTTAAGCATCTACTTTTGGCTCAGGTCATGATCCCAGGGTTCTGGGATCAAGCCCCACATCAGGCTCCCTGCTTCTCCCTCTCCCTTTGCTGCCCCCCACCATAGACACACCAGCTTGTGCCCTGTGGCTCTCTCTTTCTGTCAAATTAATAAATAAAATCTTTTTTAAAAATAGTTGAACCTAGAAACAGCCCAGGTGTCCATCAATACGACAATGGATAAACAAACTATGATATACTCAAAAAATACTCATATAACGGGATACAATTCAGCAATAGAGGGACTGAGCTACCAATACACACTACAATATGCATTAATCTCAAAGATGTCATGCTGAGTGAAAGAAGCCTTACACAAAGGAATACATACTGTATGATTCCATTTATATAAAGTTCTAGAACAGGCAAATCTTATCTATAGGGAAAATAATTAGGACAGTGGTTTCCTGGCAGAGAAACAGGTGTAAGGTGGGGATGGTGTTTGCCTGGGAAAAGGCATGAAGGAAATTTTTGGAGTGATGACGGTGTTTATACCTTGATGGGGGTCTGTATGCATCAAAAATTCAGTGGATGTATGCTTAAAATTTGTGCATTTCATTGCATGTAAAATTTACATCGAAAGGAAAACATTAGGGGAGCCTGGGTGGCTCAGTGATTAAACGTCTGCCTTCAGCACAGGTCATTATTCCAGGGTCCTAGGATTGAGCCCCACATCGGGCTCCCAACTCCGTAGGAAGCCTGCTTCTCCCTCTCGCACTCCCCCTGCTTGTGCTCCCTCTCTCGCTCTCTCTCTCTGTCAAATAAATAAATAAATGAAATCTTTAAAAAAAAAAAAGGAAAACTTTAGACAAATATTGAACTCTAATTATTAGTATGAATGGTACAATAGATGGAGGGAGCATACAGATGTTTTCAATTTACTTTGAAATGTATCAACAAATAAGATGACTTGACACAGGTGATAAAACAAGCAGAGTAGAATGTAAGCGGTACGATCTAGGTGACAGTATACAAATCATCACCATAAGACTCTTTCAACTTTGTAGTATGTTTGAAAATTTTTCACAATAAAATCATTTAAAAAATTAAGGGATGGGCGCCTGGGTGGTTCAGCAGATTAAAGCCTCTGCCTTCGGCTTAGGTCATGATCTCAGGGTCCTGGGATTGAGGCCCGCATGGGGCTCTCTGCTTGGCGGGGAGCCTGTTTCCCCCTCTTTCTCTGCCTGCCTCTCTGCCTACTTGTGATCTCTGTCCAATAAATAAATAAAATCTTTAAAAAAATTAAGGGCATATGCATATAATACAAATATTCCTTCGAGATAATTAAGAGGTTATTTTTCCCAAAAAGTACAATACTTGTGTGTTGATCTGGAGTTTGATATAAAATAATTAGGAAGGTCTGATTATCAGGAACTCATTAATTCAGTCAAACATTAGTTATTTATTGACCATCTACTATGTGCCAGGCACTTGAAAGAGAGTGAAAATGCAAAACAGTCCACTCAATAAATAATTATCTACTTTTATCCACCTGTAAAGGAATGCTTTGGGGAAAGGAGCTGTGACAAGAAATCCCTTCCATTCACAGCTACTTTCTTTTGTTACATTTTGCCCATCAGAAAAACTATTTTCGACATGGAATATCAATACTGTTAAATAGAAAATAATAGCACAAATGCCAGTGTCAATTTTAAAATGTTCCTTCAACATATTTTCAAACCTGGAAGCAGAAAAATTGAGACCTAAAGAAAGAGACAGCCTCACAAACATACAATTTTTAAAATGTGGGTATTATGCTGACAGATCGAAAGAGCTCTAAAATGCCATTTCCTCTCCAGAAGCTATTACCCATAGTGTTTGCACGGGGCTGGAGGACCTAGCAACAGGGGGAAGAAAGAGGTTTCCAAGGCGAGAGCACTGCTCCCCCGCCTCCCCTCAAGCTAAACTTTAAATTGCCATGCCTGGAGGTCTAGACCAGGAAAATGAATAGCCAGCCAGTGCCTCAGCCTAGTAACAGGGCTGGTTTCCCTGAATGACACTGGATTTATTAGGTACATATTTTAAAATACATGATTTTCCATTGTGGTTCAAGTTACACCTTGAGGAGTAGCTCAAACACTGATGAACGTTTTTGTAGCGAAATATATTCTGGTCTCTGAATTCACTGCTTCTCGCAGAGGCAAAGCAAAGTTTTAAGCTGGGAGTCGGCAATAATGCCAGTTATCACAGCACCAAACGTGACTCTGAGCAATTTAGATGCTAGCGAACATGGCTGAAAAGACAGAAGGTGAGAATTTGCCAACCAGAGAATCTGAAGCCCTTGCTTGACACTTTAGGCCTCATGACTCATTTTCCCCTTCTTTTTCCTTGGGGATGGTCCTCCTCCCTGTTTTGCCCAAATTAGCCCTCAAAGCTTTTATTATTCCAAAACCTGACCCAAACATTTCCTTTCCCTTCAAGGGCCTGGAGGAGGAGTGCCTTGAATTTTATCTTGATCATCTTTCCTTTAATTTCTTCTCTCCTCTCTAAGATTTGAAAGGGGGAAAATGTCACAAAAAGGGTTATTTTATAGATAGAAATGGAACTGGGAAGAGATACTTGTCAATGCTTGCTTCAGAGGTGAAGCCTAGGTGGGGCAAGGAACATTTGTGGATTCTCTAAATTCAAATTTGGGTATTGCCATCTCCTAGGCAATGAAACCACCTTCTCTCTCTGCTGCTTCTGTGAAACACTGCTCAGTGTTGACAGTATGAGTCCAGAAACCAGCTTCTCCCTGTCTCCTTCAATTCACCAAGGTGCCCTCCAATAGACAAAGAGAATAATAATTAAAGTACCCTATAGGCAGTTCTTATCTCTGATAAAATACAACACACACACACACACACACACACACACACACACACACACACACAACCACAGCACACACAGATGCTTTTCCTATGTTTGTCCAGAGGCTTTCTCCACATCACTGGCTCTAGCATATGAGCATAGACCATAAATAAGGAGATGTTGCTCCATGAGACAAAAGGAAAAAAATCAGGCTTGAATACAATATTTCCTTTTATATTAGTCTGATTCTTATATCTCTATCTGGCCTGCTAGGTCACAGAATCTTGAGACCTGGTGTCTCAAGTCATAGGACAATAAGATATAGGGCCAAGACATAGGACAAATGCCCTTTATCCCTACTAATCCCCACCCTACAATTCATATCCTAAAACTAACCAGGCCCCAGGTCCTTATCTTATCCACTGCTCTCATTTCTCCAAATGGCTGCCTTAAAATTCCCTTAACAGGAAGAAAGTATCTATCCTATTTAGTCTTGCCTCAAAGCATCTGTGGACTAAAATCATTAGCTTTCCCCTTGCTCTTAATTCAGCCACTGATCCAATCCAAACCTCTTTATATTACTAATAGTCTTGGTTTATTCCACTGTGTTTCCCCAATTTTTAGGTGTATTACTTGTATTATTTTTGTAGCAACTTAAAAAGCCATACTAAGGACTTTGTTTTTTTCTTGGCCACTATTCAATGAAAAACACAATCAAATTGTTTACTCAAGAAGTAAAATTTGTTTTTATAAACAATACTTTCATCTCATAATCGCTGCTGTAATAAGGATCTTTTTGCTCTCAAGTGATCAAAACCCAGTTCAAATTTACTTAAGCACAAGAAGAGGGAATTTGGGGGCTTATTTCATCAACAAATCCAAGTCATCTGGCAGGAGCCCAGAAGAGTCTCTTTCCATTTCTTGACCCCTTCTTCTTCTGTGTTGGTTTTATTTTCTAACAGTTCTCCCCAAGTGCTGACAAAGATGACCACCCAGAGCTCTGAGACCAAATCCTACCTCCATAACTCTACCATCAGGAGAGAGAGAGAGAGAGAGAGAGAGAGAGAGAGAGAGAGAGAGAGAGAGAGAGAGAATGAGATGCATTCCCAATAGCCCAGCCAAAGTCTCAAGGAAAGTAATGGAGATCAGTGGGCAGGGGTTTCCCTCAGTGGATCCTAGCAGAACAGCTGAGCTTCTGGTCAGAGAGAGGAGAACACAGCAGCTACAAAGAGAGGGAGCTCAAGGACATCAGCTCTGATTTCCTGCCTACTTTTAGGAAAGTACAAGAAGATCTTATCCATCTGGTTATTGAGTTCCAAATCAGGAGTCTGGGGATGAAGTCACCACTGGTGAGACACAAAATGTGCAAACAACTAATACCTTCTGAAAACAATGCCCTTTCCTTTGTTCTCTAACCTAGATGAACACATAGCCACGAAGATCCCAGACAAAGTAAAAATGGTCATGTGCAGGCCTCGAGGGACTTGGAGTTCTCCAAGGTTAAGAGACAAGGGACCCGCACAAGATTATCCGGAGTGAGGTTTGATGGTGGTGGCAGCTATTCATTGATTCAAATCTCTTTTAAAATTATATGAAATAGACTCTAGCAACTTTCGTACTTTAAGTTCTAAAGTTTTAAGTCAATTTTTGTGATTTTCATTTAAACATAGGATGATGGTGGCTTTAAAATAATTATCCCTGAAATTTTATTAAAATAATGCAGCTATAAGTAAAGAATATTACTTTCAAGATCTCAATTTGAAATGAAATGCAGACCTTCTAGATTTTAATGCATCATAAGCCACCAGTTTCATAAAATTGCATCCACTTTGCAAAGCTCAGATCGCCACATAGAAGCAGCCCTTAGGAGGGACGAGGTATTTGATACTCTAATGTCCCCATTTAGCCAATTATAGGTAAGTTTTCATATATCATTCGCTTAAAAAATATTACAAAGGTACCTTCTACATATAGCTCTAGTATAGATGGAAAATGTTTTTGTGTGTGTGTGTGTGTGTGTTTTTTAAAGATTTCTTTATTTATTTGACTGGGAGCGGGAGAAAGCAGGGGAGGGGCTGAGGGAGAGAGTTTTATGCAAACTTTGCACTGAGTGCAGAGCCAGGGCTCAGTCTCTTGACCCCAAGAGGAGGACCCTGAGATCAGGACCTGAGCCGAAACTAAGGATGGGATGCTTAACTGACTGTACCACCCAGGCACCCCTGGATATAAAACGTTAGGCACTAACTGCATGGAAATTAGAGGAAACTTTTCAGTAAATTTCAAATTAGAAGATGATAAAAAGGCTGAAAAAAAGGAAATATTTTCCTTATACTTAATGTGGCCTCAGTTGCATGAAAACAGCTAAAATGTTGGCAAAAGAGATAAACTCTGGGGCGCCTGGGTGGCTCAGTTGGTTAAGCAACTGCCTTCGGCTCAGGTCATGATCCTGGAGACCCTGGATCAAGTCCCACATCGGGCTCTCTGCTGGGCAGGAAGCCTGCTTCTCCCTCTCTCACCCGCCCTGCTTGTGTTCCCTCTCTGGCTGTGTTTCTCTCTGTCAAATAAATAAAATCTTAAAAAAAAAAAAAGAGATAAACTCTAACTTCAGGAAAAGCTACATATGAAATGAAGATAACTGTTGTAGGGGTGGAAGGTAGTTTTCACTTCAAATGAGACATACATATATTGAGATATTCGTGCAGAGTAACCACATAACCTCAGAGTAACCTCAACACCTCTACACAATAAGAGTGGACAAACCTCTAAATTTCAGTTTCCATAACCTTTAAGAGCTCGAGGCCTAAAAAACCTAGAAAAGGTAGGGATTAAGGAAAGTCAAATGTGGATTTAAATAAAAAATGTCATTACATAAGAAAGAACAAATGAAAGTAGGGATAAAATTCTAAATTATTGCCTAAAAATGTGCTTCTTTTTTTTGTTGTTGTTGCATAAGATTATTATTGTCCCTTTTTTTTTATTGTTACTAAATTTTTTTTTCCAGTGTTCCAAGATTCATTCCCCATTCCCCACACCCAGTGCTCCACTAAAAATGTGCTTCTACACTTCCCAATCACTAGCTTGATATGTATATCTGAGAATGTGATCACCAGTGTCCAGAATGATCCCTTAGTATCCCTGTCTCGTATCAAGTCTTTGTATAGTCCTCTCCCACTCTGAATAGGGCTGACCCATACAATCAACAAGATAGGAAAATAATAGAGTATGACATTGAAAGTTGGGTCATAAAGACATTGTAGCTTCTGTCTTGCCCTCTCTTAGATCACTCACTCTGAGGGAAGCCAGCTGCCATACATCTTGACAATCAAGCAGCGATCGGAGAGGCCCTTGTGGCAAGGAACTGAGGCCTCCTGCCAACAGCCATAGGCGTATGCCATCTGGAAGTGAATCCTCCAGTCACTGTTAAGCTCTTGGGTGACCGCAGCCCCAGGTGACAGCTGGACTAAAATCTTAAGAGAGGTCCTCAGCCGGAACTGCACAGCCAAGATGCTCTCAAATTCTCAACCCACAGGAACTATGACATAATAAATGTTGTTTTAAGCCATTAAGTTTTGGAGTAACTTATTATGCAAAACAGAAAACTAGTACAAAGGATTTTAGTATAGTTTAAGTCCATAAATATCTTAGAACTCTCTTCTTAAAATCAATCGATGAGTCATTAACTTGAGGGATAATGTTCTTTCTGTCCCAGGATTTTTAATGATTGTCACATATAGCTCTGGCTTGTGAAAAACCTTTTAGTAATGATCACAAACTCACAAAATTTAAGATTATTTGATAATCCTTCACAGAACATTCGAATTATTTTATTACTACAAGTAACATGTCAGTGGGTGGTTTTCTCTACAGCTGGGCTAAGTAAGCATTCCTAGTTCTAGAAGACAAAATTAGAGACGGTTTATTTTCTGTTTATGGAAGAAATACCATTTTCTGAATTGTCTGGAAAAGACTTCAGGTACTTGGTAGTGGTGGCATTGTCCTTAAAGATCTACTATTTGGAAGGGCCAAAGAGTTTTCATTTTCTCTAATTATCATGAATTCGATCAGAGAGACTTGGTAAAACAGTTAAATCCAAGCAATGACTTTCAAACCCCTAATATAAGCATGGTTCTATAGCAAATTAAAAAAGATAAATATAAAACACATTTTCAGTGAACAGGTACATGGAGCACAGGGGATTTTTAGGGAAGTGAAACTATTCTTTTGTATGATACTATAACGATGGATACTTTTGTTAAAACCTATAGAATATACAACACCAAGTGACCCTCTAAGGTAAACTATGGACTTTGAATTGTAACTACGTGTCAGTGTTGGTTCATTCATTGTAACAAATGTGCTACTCTGGTGGGAGGTGTTTTTTATTTTTTGTTTTGTTTTAAGGTTTTCGATTTATATATTTGACAGAGAGAAAGACAGGGAGAGAGGAAACACAACCAGGGTGAGTGGGAGAGGGAAGCAGGCTTCCCACTAAGCAGGGACCCTGGGATTAGGACCTGAGCTGAAAGCAGACATTGAAAGACTAAGCCACCCAGGCGCCCCATGGTGGGTGGTGTTGATGGTGGGGTAGATGTGGGAAGGGAGGGAGGAGGTATGTGGGAACTCTCTGTCCTTTATACTCACTTTTGCTATGGATCTACAATTGCTCTAAAAAATGAAGTCTTTTGGGTGCCTGGGTGGCTCAGAGGGTTAAAGCCTCTGCCTTTGGCTCAGGTCATGATCTCAGGGTCCTGGGATCGAGACCCGCATCAGGCTCTTTGCTCAGCAGGGAGCCTGCTTCCTCCTCTCTCTCTGCCTGTCTCTCTGCCTACTTGTGATTTCTCTCTCTGTCAAATAAATAAATACAATCTTTAAAAAAAAAAGAAAAAAAATGAAGTCTTTTAATAAGAGGAAAAAAAACAATTTCTGCCATTCAGAAGCTTTAATTATTTGTTCAACAAATAGTCACTTAGTTTTTCTTTTTCTATCCTTTTGCATTCCACCTTTCTGGATCTTTATGCTTTCTTTATATGCGTCTCATAAACAGAACATGGTTAGATTTGGGGCTTATTTAATCTAAGAAGCTGTCTTTAATGGGGAATGTTGAACCATTTATGTCTATTGTTACTACAAATATATGTGATTTCTTTTTATTGAGTGTTCTATCTATCTAGATTCTTCTTTGCTTCTTTCTTCCCCTCTGTTTTCCATTTACTTGGAAGATATGCATCTTATTTCTATTATTTAAGTAAAAATATTTAATATACTCACTTGACCTTAAAATTTTGACTATGATTTCATAATTAGACTCCTCCTGACAATTCAAGGTACTTAGAATCTTTTTACTCCATATGGATACATCCCCAGTGTTCCATGATAGGTCATATAATATTTGATTCCACTTTATTTTGAACCTTCCCTTTTCCCCATAGTCATTACTGCTCTTATGATTGTGGGCTTTTTTAGAAAAATAGTTATCAGTTATTTAAAATCAACAACATGTTTGTGGTACCTGGGTGGCTCCGTCAGTTAAGCATCTGGCTCTTGGTTTTGGCTCAGGTCATGATCTTGGGGTCCTGGGATGGAGCCCTGGGTTGGGCTCTGTGCTCAGGGAAAGGGTGGGAGGGTCTGCTTAAGGATTCTCTCTCCCTCTTCCTCTGTTCTCTCTCTCAAATAAATCCTTAAAAAATTTGTTTTCAAATTAAATCACCAACATGTTTGCCAATTTATTTGCTCAGCATGATTTCTTAGATATTGATCTTTCTTTCTAGATTTGATTTCCTTCTTCCAGGAGTACATCCTTTAATATTAAGGGTTTGTGAATGGTCAACTCTCTTGGACTATATTAGGAAAAATCTTTATTTTACTTTTGGTCTCAATAAAAAGTAGTATGGTTTTGTTTTTTAGCATTTTTTTTTTAGATTTATTTATTTATTTGTGAGAGAGACAGCATGAAAGTGTGGGGAGGGGCAGAGGGAGAGGGAGAGAGAATCCCAAGCCCATTCTCTGCTGAGCATGGAGCCTGATGCAGGACTCGATCCCATGACCCTGAGATCATGACCTGAGCTGAAATCAAAAGTCAGGCACTTAACCAACTGAGCCACCCAGGCACCCCAATAGTAGTATGATTTTTAAAAAATGTTCCTGCTAGCCATTTGATTGTTCTTCCTTCATCTACATTATCTGACACTTAATTCTCCCCATTCTTTTATTTATCTCACATTAGCATATGCTGAGAATTCTTTCTGTATCCTTCATGTCCCTTTAACCTCTATTTCACAGTTTTTCTTCTTTTTATCTGTGGAAGCTGAGTTCTAGATATTTATTTATTTATTTATTTATTTATTTATTTATTTATTTATTTTTCAGAGAGAGAGCACAAGCAGGGGAACAGTAGGCACAGGGAGAGGGAGAAGCAGATGCCCCACCGAGCAGGGAGCCTGATGTGGAGTTCGAACCCAGGACCTTGGGATCATGACCTCAGCCAAGAATTCTGGGTAAATATTTAAATCTATGTTCTAATTCCGTAAGTATTTTTTTAATTGTCTTATCAGTGTTTCAATCTAGTTCAGCTACACATAACATTTATATAGTCAAATTATTGAGCTAACTAAAATTATAATGAAACTATGCTGGAAAAGGGTTATAGGAAATATTCATGTGTGTGGTAGAGGCGAAGAGATCTGAAAGAGCTAAGTCCTGATCTAGGGTAGTGGAAAATAATCAAATAATTCCTACAAATTAAAAGAAAAGTTGCAATATAAGCACATTATATAAAACTATAGGGAAAAACACCAAAAAAAGACCCCACAAAAATTAAGAAATTGAAAATGTTGTCTCTAAAGAAGGAAAAGGGGTGAAGTGAAGGGTGGGGAGAGGGAACTGATATTTAGACTTACTAAGTCTTGGAAAGTATTTGACTCTTTAAATTAGAAACAGAAAAACAAATGATAAAAAAGAAAAACTAAACTTAAAAGAAGGTGGCTGATTTTCAATGAGGTGGAGCTAGAGGGTATTATGCTAAGCGAAATAAGTCAATCAGAGAAAGACAATTATTATATGATCTCTCTGAGAAGAGGCATTTGAGAGGCAGGGCGGTGGGGGGGGGGTCTGTAGGGGGAAGGGAGGGAAAAATGAAACAAGATGGGGCCGGGGAGGGAGACAAACCATAAGAGACTCCTAATCTCAGGAAATAAACTTGAGGACTGCTGGGGGTGCAGGGAGGGATAAGGTGGCTGGGTGATGGACATTGGGGAGGGTATGTGTTACGGTGAGTGCTGTGAATTGTGTTAAGACTGATGATTCACAGACCTGTACCTCTGAAACAAATAATACATTATATGTTAATAAAAACAAAATCGATATACAAGAAAGAAAGAAAGAAAGAAAGAAAGAAAGAAAGAAAGAAAGAAAGAAAGAAAGAAAGAGAAGGAAAGTAGCTGGGTAGAAATGAAATTATTGAGAAGAGTTGTACAGATCTAAAAATCAAGTAAGATAAATGAACAGACAGGGCACAGAGGATTTTTAGGGCAATCGAACTATTCTGTATGATACTATAATGGGGGACACATGTCATTATACCTTTCTCCAAACCCACAGAATGTATAACTCTAAGAGTGAACCATAATGTGAACTACGGACTCTGGGTAAGAATGATGTGTCAGGGGGGCGCCGGGGTGGCTCAGTTGGCTAAGCGACTGCCTTCGGCTCAGGTCATGATCCTGGAGACACGGGATCGAGTCCCACATCGGGCTCCCTGCTCGGCAGGAAGCCTGCTTCTCCCTCTCTCGCTCCCCCTGCTTGTGTTCCCTCTCTGGCTGCGTTTCTCTCTGTCAAATAAATAAAATCTTAAAAAAAAAAAAGAATGATGTGTCAGGGTAGGTCATTAACTATAATGTACCACTCTGGTAGGGGATGTTGACAATGGGCGAGGCTGTGCCCATTAGGGGTAGGAGAGATGGGGGAGTATATAGGAAATCTCTGTACCTTCTACTCAATTTCACTATGAATCTAAACTGATCTCAAAAATAAAGTCTATTTTGGGGCATCTGAGTGGCTCAGTTGGTGAAGTGTCTGACTCTTGGTTTTGGCTCAGGTCATGATCTCACGGTCATGGGATCAAGCCCCACGCTGGGCTCTATGCTCAGTGCGGAGGTGTCTGAGATTCTTTCCCCTCCCTCTCCCTCTGCTCCTCCCCCTCCTCCATCCACTCTCTTTCTCTCTTTCTCAAATCAAGCAATAAATAAAATCTTTCCAAAAAATAAAGTATCTTTTTAAATTCAAGTAAGAATTAGCATGCTACATTAACTGCAATTTAGAAGTACAATAACAAGGTAAAATGACATTCTCTAGGTACTTGAAGTAAATTCTAAATTCTTGCTAACTACAAATCTTTTACCATTGCGTTTGTAAAAAGAAATCCCTAACCTACATTTATTTCTCTATCCCATGCTATAATTTATAAAGTTCATAGAATACACAAATACCAGTGGGAAATCTCACATTGATAAAATGGTCTGATGTTTTTAACGGATGCAATTTGGAAAATGGTTTTGACATTTTTCACTCTTTAGAGAAATAACGTTTTTCAAGCTACAGCAGTAAATAACAAATTTTACCAGTAACTCAACAAATTTGGAAATACTAGTCCACCATTAAATAATTCCTTCTACCCACCCGGTTCTACCCAAAGTGTTGGAAATGCCTCACGAAAAAACAAGAAAGTGGTAAACTCTGAAAAGGCACCTGTTATGGTTTTTCCAGTGACTTGACAAGGTTTGCTTTCTACTGGAAACCTGGTTCAGTTATTAGATGAGTAAGTTCTGAAGCTCTAAGGCACAGCAATGGTGACTATAATTAATTAACAATGCCATACTATATACTTGAAATTTGCTAAGAGAGTAGATTTTAAATGTTTTCACACACAAAAATGGTAACATATGAAGTCACAGATGTGTTAACTAACCTCTTTTCACAACACATACATATCAAATCATCACATTGTATACTTTAAACTTCCCCAATGTTCTTTGTCAATTATATCTCACTAAGGCTGGAAAAAATAAAATGCAAATTTGACCAAAAGAAAGAAAATTCTATTTCCAGGAGGCGATGGAGAAGGTGGGAAGAAGCAAAAGGATTCAAACCAGCCCTGTCCAAAAGGAATAAAACATAAGCTATATGAGTAATTTTAATTTTTCTAATATCCATATTAAAAAGTCAGAAAAATCAGGTGAAATTCATTTAAAAGATATATTTAATTTAATCTAATCTATCCCAAATATTGTCATTTCATATAAAAATATTAATGAGAGATTCTACATTGGTTTTTTTTTGTGCTGATTCTTCCAAAATCTGGTATATATTTTACACTAAGAACACATATCAATTTGCACTGGCCACATTTTAAGTGCTCAGTAGCCCTACGTGGCTAGTATCTATCATATCTGATAGCCCAGGTCCAAACTATCATCTTTTACATCCAAGCAAGACTGAAGATTGCAGAAAGAAAATTCACTATGAAAAATGTCAGAAAAGCAGGAAAGACTGATCAGACGTGCCTACGTTAACATTTCAGACAAGAGGGCTTCCCTTTCTCTCTGTCCAAAAGGCCCCTTGATGAGGGAGGGCTAAGCTAGACCAGGGAAAACAAACTTTTTCTGCAAAGGACCAGACAGTAAATATTTTAGGCACTGCTGGCCATACAGTCTCCGTTGTGACTACTCAACCCTGCAGCTGTAGCATTAAAGCGGCCACAGACACATTCCACAAGTGGGTATGGTTCTAGTCTAGGAACATTTTATTTAGGGGCACTAAATTTTGAATTTCAAAGAATTTTCATATGTCATAAAAATTTTTTTTCAAACAGTTCAAAATGGAAAAACCGTTCTTAGCTCATGAGCCCTATTGAACCAGGTGGTAGGCCAGATTTGGCCCACTGGCTATAGTTTGCCAACCTCTAACCTACAGGATAGGGATGAAGGAAAGGGGTGCTAAGAGGTTGTTTTACTTACAGACATTGGTTGAAAATGGAAAGCAAATTCATGGTAAGGTTTCAACGCCTTTAATGAGGTCACAGAGTACACATACTCAGTGTGTCAAGAACATAAAGAATAATAAATGCACAATGGAACAGCACACCAAAGGTAGGTGACTAAACATGAATCATTCCAACTAATCCATAAATAAAAACATATACGAATATATTAGTTCGCACAGGACAACTGGGTATGTCAGGTTGTTAAAAAAAAATTCTAGGTAAAAGTCTGAGACTTAAAGAAAGTTGGATCTTGGGGCGCCTGGGTGGCTCAGCTGGTTAAGCGACTGCCTTCGGCTCAGGTCATGATCCTGGAGACCTGGGATCGAGTCCCACATTGGGCTCCCTGCTCGGCGGGAAGCCTGCTTCTCCCTCTCTCACTCCCCCTGCTTGTGTTCCCTCTCTCGCTGTGTTTCTCTCTGTCAAATAAATAAAATCTTTAAAAAAAAAAAAAAGAAAGTTGGATCTTTACTACCACTAATAAGAATGACTCTCTTTGGGGTGCCCGGGTGGCTGCCTTAAGCTCAGGTCAAGATCCTGGGGTCCTGGGATTGAGCCCCGCATCAGGCTCCCTACTCAGCTGAAAGCCTGCTTCTCGCTCTGCCTGCCACTCCCCCTGCTTGTGCTTCCCCCCACCCCAGTCAAAAACAAATAAAATATTTTTAAAAAATGACTCACTTTGTAAGAGTGTTTACTAAGGGCTACAAATCTTCCACTTGCTTTGCATAGATTAATTCTTTCAATCTTCACAACAACCTGTGTGTCAATATTATCACCATTTTACAAATGAGGTAAGCGAAGCACAACAATTTAATAAATTGTTCAAGGCCTTCTAACTAGTAAGCACAAGATCTGAGATTCAAACCCAAGCAGTCTTTCTGGAGAAACTGAACTTCATCATTGTTTTTAGCCTCCTACATAAATGTACTATATCTGAGATTCTGCAGAACTACTAAAATCTTCTGAGGGGGTCCCTGAAAACTTGAAGGTGCACCCTAGGTCCAGTATTGTGAAGCTCACTCTAGTGTCATCATGCTCCCCAGCATCTGGCCCAGAAACACTTCCCAGCCTTTAGGTATCACCTTTCACAAAGCCCCTAATATGGCTATGTGGCCTCTAACTGAATAGACTTTGGGAGAGATTGGAAGAGGTCTAAGAAGAATCAGATTGCCCTGCTAACTGTGGGCAACTATCGGTAGAAATAAAAATATCACAGACACTATGAATCAATAGACTTGGGTTCTAGTCCTGACTATGCAACTTGTCTGGCTAGGTAAAACAAACAAAGCCACCAATATTTATTAAGCATTGTCTGGCTATCCACTTCTTAGTAACAAAGTACCCCAAAACTAGTGGCTTAAGAGAACCACAATCATTTTGTTATATCTCATGATTTTGTGAGTCCTATTTGGTCAGGACTCCACTGAGTGATTCTTCTGCTCTCCATATTATCAACTGGGATTCCTCAGTAGTATTCAGCTGATGGATGGGCAAATCGGGAGGGTCCAAGACAGCTTCTTTCACATGTCTGTCAGTAATGCAATAATGGCAGCCTAGCCTCAGTTAAGGCTTTTAAGTAGAGTGCCTGTAGCTGGCTCTTCTAGCATAGTGGAGTCAAAATTCTTAGCAGGTGGCTGGTTTCCCTCAGGTGAGCATTCTAAGAGGCTTGGTAAGCTGCAGGGTGTATTATGTCCCAGTCTCAGAGTTCCCAAATATCATTTGTGTCATAAGCTCTTGATTAAGCAACTCACTAAGTCTAGTCCCAAACCAAGGGGAAGAGACATAGACGCCACCTCTCAATGGGAGCAGTCACAAAGAAAGAAGCCATGTTTGATCTACTGCAAACAGCGACCTGCACCATGCACTATTCTAGTTGGTGAAAATCCTATAGAGACAAAGACGTACAAGGCCCCTGTTCTCCTGGGTTAGATGTGTGCTTTTCAATATAAAATGGAACATCTGTCTTATGAGACTGTCTTTTCTTTGTTCATTTAAGATAGGGTCCTTTTTGATCCCCCCCCCCCCGAGAATAAACTGGAGCTATAAAGAGCCAGATAGTAAATATTTTCAACTTTGCAAACTATACCAACTATTGCAACTACTCAACTCTACTGTTTGTAGCCCAAAAGTAGCTCTAGACCATTCATCAATAAATGGGTATGACTGTGTTCCAATAACATTTTATTTACAAAAATAGGCATTGGTCCTGATTTGGCTTGTAGACCACAGGTTGCCAACCCCTGATCTAGCAGATAATAGATGCTCAAATAAATACTGGCTGAATGGATGGTATATTTTTTTAAAGGTTCATTTATTTATTTTAGAGGGAGAAGGCCAGAGCATATGCAGGGGGAGGGGCAGAGGGAGAGGGAGAGAGAGAGAATCTCAGACTCCCTGATGAGTGCAGAGCTCAAAGAGGGGCTCAATCCCATGACCCTAAGATCATGACCTGAGCCAAAATCAAGAGTCAAAACCCAACCAATTGAGCCTCCCAGGCACCCCAAATGGATGAATTTTTAAAGCCTGGAATTTGAAGAAGAAACTATAAATGAATACTTGTATGAACCTTCATTCTCTCAAATGTTCATCAGCTCCTTTCCACACAGGTTTAGAGAAGCTCAAACTGACATCCAGGTCAGCCCCATAGGATCTCATGCACATCAAGGGTTGAGGCACAAAGAGATAAGGCTAAGAGACCCATAATCTGACCCTGGAAGAGGAAAAGCAGCTTAAAAAGTTCTAAGTAATTTGACATGACAAAGTACAGCATCCTTTCTTGATCAAAACTCTTCACAGTATAGGGATAAAGGATCCATACCTCAATATCATCAAAGCCATCTATGAAAAACCCACAGCGAATATCATTCGCGATGGGGAAAAACTGAGAGCTTTTCCCCTAAGGTCAGGAACACAGTAGGGCTGTCCACTATCACCACTGTTATTCAACACAGTACTAGAAGTCTTAGCCTCAGCAATCAGACAACAAAAAGAAATAAAAGGCATCCGAATTGGCATAGAAGAAGTCAAACTCTCACTCTTTGCAGATGCTGTGATACTTTATGTGGAAAACCCAAAAGACTCCACTCCAAAACTGCTAGAATTCATATAGGAATTCAATAAAGTGTTAGGATATAAAATCAATGCACAGAAATCAGTTGCATTTCTATATACTAACAACAAGACAGAAGAAAGAGAAATAAGGAGTCCAATCCCATTTACAATTGCATTCAAAACCGTAAGATACCTAGGAATAGATCTAACCACAGAGACAAAGAATCTGTACTCAGAAAACTATAGAATACTCATTAAAGAAATTGAGGAAGACACAAAGAAATGGAAAAATGTTCCATGCTCATGGATTGGAAGAACAAATACTGTGAAAATGTCTATGCTACCTAGAGCAATCTACATATTTAATGCAATTCCTATCAAAATACCATCAACTTTTTTCAAAGAAATGGAACAAATAATCCTGAAATGTGTATGGAACCAGAAAAGACCCCAAATAGCCAGAGGAATGTTGAAAAAGAAAAGCAAAGCTGGTGGCATCGCAATTCCGGACTTCAAGCTCTATTACAAAGCTGTAATCATCCATATCACATGGTACTGGCACAAAAACAGACATATAGATCAATGGAAAAGAACAGAGAGCCCAGAAATGGACCCTCAACTCTATGGTCAACTAATCTTCAACAAAGCAGGAAAGAATGTTCAATGGAAAAAAAACAGTCTCTTCAACAAATGGTGTTGGGAAAATTGGACAGTCACATGCAGAAGAATGAAACTGGACCATTTCCTTACACCACACATAAAAATAGACTCAAAATGGATGAAAGACCTCAATGTGAGACAGGGATCCATCAAAATCCTAGAGGAGAACACAGGCCGCAACCTCTTCGACCTCAGCTGCAGCACCTTCTTCCTAGAAACATAGCCAAAGGCAAGGGAAACAAGAGCAAAAATGAACTATTGGGACTTCACCGAGATAAAAAGCTTTTGTACAGCAAAGGAAACAGTTGACAAAACCAAAAGACAACTGACAGAATGGGAGAGGATATTTGCAAATGACATATCAGATAAAGGGCTAGTATCCAAAATCAATAAAGAACTTCTCAAACTCAACACCCAAAGAACAAATAATCCAATCAAGAAATGGGCAGTAGACTATGAACAGACATTTCTCCAAAGAAGACATCCAAATGGCCAACAGGCACATGAAAACATGTTCAACATCACTCGGCATCAGGAAAATACAAATCAAAACCACAGTGAGATACCACCTCACACCAGTCAGAATGGCTAAAATTAATAAGTCAGGAAACGACACATGTTGGCGAGGATGTGGAGAAAGGAGAACCCTCCTATACTGTTGATGGGAATGCAAGCTGGTGCAGCTTGGAAAACAGTATGGAGGTTCCTCAAAAAGTTGAAAATAGAGCTATCCTATGACCCAGAAATTGCACTACTGGGTATTTAGCCCAAAGACACAAATGTAGTGATCCAAAGGGGCATGTGCACCCCAATGTTCATAGAAGCAATGTCCATAATAGCCAAACTATGGAAAGTGCCTCGATGTCCATCAAAAGATGAATGGATAAAGAAGATGTGATATATATATATATATATATATATATATATATATATATATATATATATATGCAATGGAATATTATGCAGCCCTCAAAACAACCAAAATCTTGCCATTTACAATGATGCAGCTGGAACTAGAGAATATTATGCTAAGCAAAATAAGTCAATCAGAAAAAGACAGTTATCCAATGATCTCACTGATATGAGGGATTTGAAAAACAAGACAGGGGATCATAGAGGAAGGGAGGGAAAAATGAAACAAGATGAAACCAGAGAAGGAGACAAACCATAAGAGGCTCTTAATCTCAGGAAACAAACTGAGGGTTGCTGGAGTGGAGGGGGGTGGGAGGGATGGGAGGCGTGGGGGATGGACACTGGGGAGGGTATGTGCTATGGTGAGTGCTGTGAATTGTGTAAGACTGATGATTCACAGACCTGTACCCCTGAGACAAATAATATATTACATGTATCTGCCCCTCCCCCAGTCATGTGCTCTCATTCTCTCTCTCCCTCTCAGATAAATAAATAGAATCTTAAAAGAAGAAGAAGAGGAAGAAGAAGAACAACAACAACAACTCAGGAACAGAGGGACAGTGTCAATTTTAGCAATGGTTTTTTATATACCATGTTTCATCAACTCTAAGATACCATTTATGGGGGGAAATGCTGCCAATTAAATAATGAAACACCTAAGCTGTAAAATGCATCCCAATTTTGGAGGTGTTAAAATGGGGGGGGGGATGGCAGAGAACTGATAAAATATCATTTCCTCATTTATTTGTCCAGAAAACAAACCAAAGCAAAGTACCATTTATAGAGTGTCTATAAGTCCCAAGCACTTTCCATAAATATTTCTGTGCAATCCTCATATCCATTTAAAGTGGTTCATTATCTTCTCTGCTCTCTGCACTCCTGCCTCTCTAAACCACTTTTGATTTGTTGGACAGGCCATTCTCTTCCCACCCGGGTGCCCTGTGAATATTATCCCCTCTCTCTGGACCCCAAACCCTTTACTACAGTTCATCCCTACACAGCCTTCAGGCATCCACCCTTTTGTTTCTGTCTCAAGAAAACATTTCGTAAGCAAGATGCTCATGTTAGTTATAGTTCAGCAAATCTAAGATGTTGTTAACTCTAAGACACACAACTATAATACCACTAAGAAAGAAAACCACGCTGACAATTAAATCATGACCCACTAGCAGGCATAATACACATCTCAATTTCACAGATGGTAAAATGTGGGAGGAAAATGTATGCTTTGGAAATGATGAAATCTGTAGTTTGATACAAGTCAGTGATTTTTAGAAAGACTTGCTACACGTGCTTAAAGGTAATGCCACATTCCGTACTATTTGTCTTTCTGAACAATGGATGATATGAAGAAAATTTTATTCATAAGAATTCCTAGGGAAGCTGTAAACAGCGGGAAGACTCAGGAAGCCTGCCCCTTGTTGGAGAACTTGGAAGGTGAAGGGAGAAACATGAGGGAAGAGTAAGTGGGGGTGGGGGAGAGAAAGTCAGCTAAGAGCTGCTGAGGTAATGGAAAGTTCAGGAGGCAATTCAAAGTCTTCCTCTATGAGAGCCCCAAAGCTGGATTAAATCTCCATGCTAACCACAGAGGCAGAGGAATTCTGGTAAGTTCAGGGCAGAATCAGTATGACCAATATGAATTCAGCCATGGAGATGGAGGGGACCCTGTGGAAGTCCAGCCTGTAACTGAGAATAGAGTAGAAAGAGCCCCACATTTGGCCAAGCTGTGCCACTGTGGGGTCCCAGCCACATTAATCTCCCAGAGCTAGAGACGAATTTGAGGTGACCTGGGACACATAGGTTTCTCTTCTACGTGTTTGGATGGCAGGGGAGCTGCCCCCAAGCAGAACGGAGTTTTATATTGTTCTGAAGGTCAAGAATCTAGAAGCCAGAGAAGCTAAAGGAATTTGACCCTTGGAATCAGTTTAGGGATACACAGCTGGTGACCACTAATATTTGTTAGAAATATTGATGCTGTGTACTATAGGCTGAATGTGTGTCCCCTAAATTCACATGTTGAAACCCTAATCTACAATGTGATAGTAGTTGGAGGTGGGGGCCTTTAAGCAGAAATTAGGTTTAAATGAAGTCATGAGGGTGGAGCCTCCATGATGAGATTGATGCCTTGATAAGGAGATGAAGAAACCAGAGTGCCTGTGAGCTCTCTCTCTGTCTCTCTCTGTGTCTGTCTGTCTCTCTCTCTCTCTCTCTCTCTCCCCACCATGTGAGCACACATCAAGAAGGCAGTCGCCTATAAACCAGGAAGAGGGCCCTCACCAAGAACCAAACCATACTGGCATGCCAATCTTGAACATCCACATCCAGAAATGTGAGAAATACACGTTTTTGTCTAGGCCACTGTGTCTATGTCATTCTGTCCAAACTGTGACACTGTAATTTGCAACCCCAACAAATGGGTCTTCATGAGACCTGGGTCGTTTGGAAAATGACTGGCCAAGCTATCCTGGGCAGGTATGCACACGCAGGCTGAGTTGGCACGATGACTGTACCTTCCAGCCAGTCTCAAATTCGTCTCACGGTGACTTCAAGTAAAAACAGAAGCACAGAATGTCTTCCTAACGGGGCCCAGGAAATTAACCCCAGCCAGGAGGGAGACACACCAACTCCAAAAAGCAGAAGATGTGGGTTCTGGCTCTGGTCCGTTTATACTCCTCCTAAGTGTAGGTAGCAAGGGCTCAGCAGCATGGGCTGACAGCCCCACAGAGACAAAATCTCCCAGCACTAAAGGGCGCTAGACCAACGGAGGGGTTTAGACAGGATAGCTAGTTAAGGGTGGCACGTAAGGTACTTCAAGCCAAGTGGGGACTCCAGAAGCTCCATCTAAAGTGAATCTAGAATCAGGTCTTACTGAGTATTGCCTCATGAAGAAGTAACCTGGACCCCCAGATTTTCGAATAAAAGAGACAAATGGAATTCTCGTGTCCACAGTGATTTTTCTGGATTTTTGAATATTGGTAGCTACTTTAATTTTTTTCATAAGACTCTGAGACTAGTCAGAAGAACTGATTTATCCATCAGGCTTCCTGTTCACCATCTTTCAGGGAAGGCTAGCCCTCTGCTTCACTCTCTTCTCCTTAGAGGAACCTTCCATAATCACTTCAGATTAGAGGCCCAGAAGACAAGTGCCACTAAATGCACACTACGGCACTTGAGGCAAGGAGGAGAGGAGCTTATAGGGAATGTTCTAGCATGTTGCTCATTATCTGGTAGCAAGCACAACTGACTGCAAAACCTCAAGGGCTATCTTCCTCCAATTCTCAGGAAAGTCAGAAAAGGGCAGGATGGAGATCCAGACAGAGGACAAACAAGAGACTCTAGACACAAGAGGAGCCAATTTGAGGATTTTAAGGCAGTAAAGGAACTAGTGCAACACTCCTACGGCTGTACCAGGTTACGTAAATGGGTCCGAGTGGCATGAGATGAGACTGGAGTAGTGGGCTAAAGCCAGATCACAGGATCTGGAGGTGCACAATAAGTGTATGGGCTTCATCTAAGAACTGTGGGGAGTTACTGGATAGACAGAAGCAGGGGCATGGCCTGATCTGATTTGTTTCACAAAGATCACTTTAAAGCAGGGTTTCTCCACATGGCTAGTATTGTCATCTGGGGTCACATCATTCTTTGTTGTGGGGGCTATCCTCTGAGCTGCAGGGTGTTCAGCAGCATCCCTGGCCTGTACCCACTAGATGACAGTAGCAACCTCCTCCCGTACTGTGACAAACAAAAACGTCTCCAAACAGGTCTGTCTCCTGAGGGGCAGAAGTGCTATAATGGAGAACCACTGCATTAGATGATGGGTCCAAAGGACACCAATGGCTTCAGGGAGACAGGTTAGAAGGTGCTTGCAGAAATTCAAGGAAGAAAGAATTGTGACTGAAGCCAGTGTACGGTTTTCAGAGAGAGAGAATCATCATCATAGTTGCTAGCTTTTCTTACAACAACCTATCTGGTAGGTACTATTAGCACCCTATAACGGACAAGAAAACTGAGGAATACAGAGTTTAAGAGACTTATCCCCAGTGGGAGAGCCAGACTCAAGCACAGGCAGGTGGGAAATATTTTGGAGCCATAATCAATAGGACTTACTGATGGCCTAAGGCAGGGGAAGGCAAAGGGGAATGGCAAGTTTACTCCAGTTTGGGGCATAAGTAATGGTGGGTGGATGTGACATCTATGGAGCAAAGAATGCTGTAAGAGGAACAGACTGTGGGGGAGAAGGGGGGAGTAAAAAATTCCACTTTTGGACAATGTTGCATCTGAGGTTCCCATTAGACATCCAAGTGAAGGGATCAAACAGGCAGTTGGGAGTGGCTCAGAATTATTCTGGATAAAAATTCTGGATTCATTTCCATTTAGAGTTTTAGTTTCAGTTGTGGGTAAGATCATCTACATAGAGTGGAGATTAGAAGGAAAGTTGTGTACCCCTCCTATTGCTTTTCCTGCTCCCTTCTGCTTTCTCCTCCTCTCCTGAATAATCATCTGGCTGACCGGCAATTCTTTTTTTTTTTTTAATTTATTTATTTTTATTGTTACTTATTTTTTTTCCAGTGTTCCAAGATTCATTCCCCATTCCCCACACCCAGTGCTCTATGCAATATGTGCCCTCAGTACCCATCACCAGGCTCTCCCATCCCCCCACCCCCCTCCCTCCAAGTCCCTCAGTTTGTTTCTGTGTCCAAAGTCTCTCTTGTTTTGTTTCTCTCCCTGAATTACCCTACTTCTCATTTACTTTCTTTCTCCTACTGTCTTCCATATTACCCCTTATGCACTGCATGTTAGTGAAACCATGTGATACTTGACTTTCTCTACTTGGCTTATTTCACTCAGCATAATCTCTTCCAATCCAGTCCATGTTGCTACAAAAGTTGGATATGCATCCTTTCTGATGGAGGCGTAGTATTCCATTGTATATATGTACCACATCTTCTCTATCCATTCGTCTGCTGATGGGCACCTTGGCTCCTTCCACAGTTTGGCGACTGTGGCCATTGCTGCTATGAACATTGGTGTACATATGGCCCTTCTTTTCACTACATCTGTATCTTTGCGGTAAATGCCCAGTAGTGCAATTGCAGGGTCATAGGGTAGCGCTATCTTTAATTTTTTAAGGAATCTCCACACTATTTTCCAAAGCGGCTGCACCAGTTTACATTCCCACCAACAGTGTAAGAGAGTTCCCCTTTCTCCACAGCCTCTCCAACACTTGTTGTTTCCTGACTTGTTAATTTTGGCCATTCTGACTGGTGTAAGGTGGTATCTCAGTGTGGTTTTGATTTGAATTTCCCTGATAGTTAGTGACACTGAACATTTTTTCATGTGTCTGCTGGCCATTTGTATATCTTCTATGGAGAAGTGCCTCTTCATGTCTCTTGCCCATTTTTGGATGTGTTCATCTTCTTTTTGGATGTTGAGTTTGAGTAGTTCTTTATAGATCTTGGATACCAGCCCTTGTCTGTAGTGTCATTTGCAAATATCTTCTCCCATTCTGTGGGTTGCCTCTTTGCTTTGTTGACTATTTCCTTTGTTGTACAGAAGCTTTTTATTTTGATGAAGTCCCAGAAGTTCATTTTCACTTTTGTCTCCTTTGCCTTTGGAGACATGTCTTGACAGAAGTTACTGTGGCCGATGTCAAAGAGGTTGCTGCCTATGTTCTCTTCCAGGATTTTGATGGATTCCTGCCTCACGTTGAGGTCTTTCATCCATTTCGAGTTTGCCTTTGTGTGTGGTGTAAGAGAATGGTCTAGTTTCATTCTTCTATATGTAGCTGTCCAATTTTCCCAGCACCATTTATTGAAGAGACTGTCTTTTTTCCACTGGATATTTTTTCCTGCTTTGT
>PITA01015362.1:0-50363 GCA_004023965.1 Spilogale gracilis
GATACTTTTAACATCATGTGTATTCTGGAGTTCTGTCTGCTTTAGAGAGACCCAGGACAATTTCAATTAAGAGGGTGGTGAGTTATTATTCCAGGGTCTTGGTAATATTTCTTTAGAAATCAATAAATACATCTTTAGCCATTTCATTTAGCCTTGAGGGACCCTTGATATTTTAGTTGTGTCTTCTAGTGAACATAATGGTGGCATGATATCAATACCCTTTTTAAGAACTATATAATGCACCGAATTCTTGTCTCTTGTCCCACTCACCTCTTGATGAAACTACAGTCAATGTACAGTAAACCATTATCTGTTGTGTGCTTGCTTGAATGAAGGGAGGATGGCAGGGGAGCTTGATATGACTGGCCACATTTTGTGGATCTTTGGATCCATTAAAATCTTAAACTTGTTCCTCTTGAGAGATTGAGAGGATTACCTATTTGAGACCCTTCTATATTAAAAGGAAGCATAATTCCACTCCCAAGGTAGCTCTGCATTTTAAGGCAGTTGCCTATTTAACCTCAGTTAGCTGATTAAAGATGTCAATTGTTAACACAATTTGTTTGTAAATTTAAATATTCTATTTAAAATGATATTCCTCTAGCAAAAATAAATAATGTGGCAAAAAATATTTTCAGTACATCTTATAGTCAAGCCCACATGAATCTCCCCCTTTGTGTCACATAAAAAAAAGAATTTCAGTTCTTAAAGAGCCTCAATCTGAGGCACTTATCTTTTTGTGGGTTCTTCATACTTTGTGGGCTTGGTGATGTTTAAATGAAATTTGTTCTCTATATTTGCTTATTGATGATAAAAAACACTGTGTTTCTTTTGTATTAAGTTTTTAATGGATTTTCATGATCTTCTGTTCACAAGTCTTAGTTTTAGCTCTGTAATGCTGCAGGAAAGTCTCCTGGTTTTTGTATCTATAACAAAGAAGACCAACCAACTATTTAGGAATTTGAATTGAATAGAAGGTATGTAATAATAAGACAATACTAATGGTTTCATTAAACATTTTTTCCCCCAGACTCCAAGTCATTTTACAAAGATCAGTGTTTTCTATGGGTATTGTGGGAGGTCGTCAGGGAGTCCTAAGTGGCAGTGGTTCCTTGCACATTATAGAGCTGAAGATCTGCAGTCTTACTTTTCCAAGTTATTCTGAAAAAGCACCATATGCACCCTTTATAGAGAAGTCTACCATTTTTTACTCATACTTTGGCTTGTTTATAAGACTTCAGGTTGATAAAGTGAGAGAATTGTTCTCCTCTGAAGAAACAGGTTTGAGTTTATCTTCGTGACTCTGGACCATGTATACTGTGAATTGTGTAACTGATAATGCTTGTCACTTTCTCTCAGCTGTTAGAAAGTTTGTAGCGATATTTGTGTGTGAATTTTAACTAGTGTTATTTATGTTTGAATCATGCTTTTAATTTTTTTTGAAGGAAGGCAGTATTTTCATGATTTAGAATTTAAGTCTGGATTACTCACTACTGTATCCTCAGTACAGAGCATGCACAGACTCAGAAGAAGAAAGAGAGAGAGAGAGAAAGAGAGAGAGAGAAAGGAAGAGAGACAGAGGGGAAGAGAAGAAGGAAAGGGAGGAAAGAAAAGAAAGAAAAAACTGAGACAAAATGAGAATGTCTTCATATGTATTCATGCTCTAAAACTGCTACCCGTAATGGTCACCACTGGCCACATGTGGCTACTGAGCCCCTCTTTGGTAGGTGGTTAGTCCAAATTGAGATGTGGAGTATAATTACAGAATCTATTTTGAACACTTAATATGAAAACAATTTATATAAATATATTATATAATATATGATGTTTTATTGATTTTATCTTCAAATGATAATATTTTAGATATATTGGGTTAAATAGAGGATTTGATTAAAATTAACTTTTCTTTATTTCTTTTTAGAAATGGCTACTTGAACATTTAAAATGATATGTGTGACTTACATTTATAAATTGCATTCTATTTGTCTTGGACAGAATATTCTGTAATGTCAAGGTAAGCTGGAGTTGCCTTAGCTTTCCAGAGCAAATTTTTCTTTAACCTCCCATTGTCTCTCTCTCTCTCTCTCTCTCTCTCTCTCTCTCTCTCTGTGTTAGCTATAGGCAAAACCTATTTGTGACAGAACTAAAGTTGGCAGAATCCTTCCCCTCCCAATTTTTAGATTTTTTTAATCTTTATAATTATCTTCCAAATTTTCCATTGAGGTCCAAGCATTATATGATATTACCTCCAAAGGATTTAGTCATGTGGTGCTCATGCTTTAGGAAGAATTGCTTCTTTCTTAGTACACATATACACTTTCAGTTTTTTATATTTGAAAAAAAATAAACATGTTGAATTGTCTGTCTGCCATAAATTGAGAGTAAAGTATATAAAACTGTCCTCTTTCCTAGAGAATAAACAAGCCAAGGATATGGTCTTCCATCTTGTTTTTCCTGGATCTGAAAGCTAAGTTAGGACGCTATTATAGATTTCAGATGAGTAAATTTGTAAAACTTAAAGAATATTTTGTATGAGAATGTTTTCTGCATTGGAATCTACAGCAATTTGATTTGATTGCAAGTTGAATATATTGACTTTGAGGCCATGACCATCGGCATATACATCCACAGTACTTAAATACTTATAAGTGAGCATGTTGGACTCAATAACATCGTCTCCTTCCCTTGGTTCAATTATTTCATTTGTTTGATCATTTATATGCAAGTGAAGAATTTGCAGGGACTGTTTAAGAATGGATTATTGAGAATATCTCAAAATAACTTATTTCCATATTTCACTTTGAAGCCCCACCCTTTCTGTCCAGACTCCTGTAAATGACAGTGAAAGGAATTCCCTGTGGGAGAAGGTGAAAAACCGAGGCTCCACTGCTTTCTCACAAAGCCTGTTGCCAATTAAGGCAATTCCTTGGGGTTAAGGCCTTGTCGGCAGAGGGTGCAGGTAAATTGTTTCTGTTAGAGAATGAAGATGCTGTCACTGGTCTTGGGAAATAATGACAGTCAGCTACAGAATAGTACTTGGGCAAAGAGCAAAAGGAAACTCTCCATTTTAGAATAAATTTCCAGGTACTACAAAACGTTTTGGTAGTAATATAACATTTAATGTTTTCATAAATAAAATATTGGTTTGCAATACGTTTTTTTAAAAACGTGTATGTGATTACCAGTTTAAAATTCACGTATCTGTTTTTCCTCCAGAGTGATCAACTTCTGATTACAATGACAGGTGAGTTACAAGGCATGTGTCATTCTATAGGAGTGCTGCCTGTGAGAGGCCATGATATCAGTAAAATTAGAGTAAGATTAAGGCAGGAATGTAAATTCTGTTAATAAGGTTTCTATATTTTAATTTAAAACCAAACACTCTGCGGGCCTATTGATGGTAATCCAATTTAATCCTGCAAAAAAGCTTTTCTGGTATCAAGGCATCCGGATCAGTACTGCCATTTATTACCTGGAAAATGAGAAATGTTCTTAAATCTTCATCTCTAGATAGCATAAAGATAACTATAAAGTTTTGATGACTTAAAAAAGGAAAAATATTCCTATGGTTATGTATAAATTCAAATGAGTATGTTATATACAATGGATGTGTTATATATAAATGCCTAAAGTGTATATTACATTTTTATCCATTCTGCAACTCTACTTAAAATTACTTCACTTGCATTTAAAACAGTTATGCTTAATTTACTAATCATCCCTCTTGAATAAGATCTAAACAATTCTATTTTTATCCTCCATGGCACTCTACTCATAAATATACATGAGTTCTTGTATATGTATGTTACGTATATGCATAAAATGCCAAGGAAGGGGAACAGTGTGTGTAGGTGTGTGTGTGTGCGTGTGAATGTGTGTATGTGTATTAAAATGATATGGTGGAAGAAAAAGGCATATGTTTTAGAGTCAGATAAAAGTATGTTTGCTCTATTTCCTTCCCTTCTCACATAATCAAGTCCCCACATTTACCATTATTCTCTCTTTCCTTCATCATTAGTTCTATCATTCTCATCAGCAAAGACACATAACACTACCTCATGTATTAAAAATGCCCCAAACAAGATGGACAAATATGTCTTCCCTACTAGGTAAAAGTTTCATGATGTCAAGGTATTTGTCTTCTTCAGTGCTGAACACCTGGCATTTAGAATATTGCTAATAGTGGTCTAGCATCTATTAGATCCTCAGCAAATATTTGTGAGATGAATGAATGAACAAATAAACAAAGCCTGGATTATAATATAGGCTCAGTCAATGTTGGCTCTTATTATAATGAAACTGACTTGTTTTTTTGAGGCTGATATTTGTTATAAATGCCAAGAAGATTCAGAACAACTGCACAACAAAGCTTGTCTAAAAACATTATATTTTTGAAGTCTGGAAGACTTGCATGTACACATTTCAGTCGTTATTTGGTTTAATGTGCTTGACATTTCTTTAAAATTTTATAGGGAAAAGTCTGCCTTAAAATCTTAGAACTTTTTATTTCACTAACCACCCTATTATTGTTTGAACATGGTATACAGTAACACAAACTTAGACAAAGTTATCTACATAGCATATGCAAAAGTTTTCAGTACTAGAATTGGCTTATTTCATTTATTTTTTTGACTTTTGGAAGCAAATAACAAGTGCTCTGATCAACTGATAGAAAATATAGGACATATCAGCGTAGGTTCAGTAATTCTAACAAATGTCCCACTCTGGTGGGAGATCTTAATAAAGGGAGGGCAGTGTGGGAGTAGGGGAAGTATGGAAAATATCTATACCTTCCTCTCCATTTTGATATGACCCTAAAACAGTTCTAAAAAAAATAAAGACTTTTTTTATTTTTACGAGAGAAAATATAGAACATATGAATAGTTTTAGTTTAATATTTTTCAGTGGCGACTCATGCATTTTAAACTTTCCCCAAAGGAGGACTATAAATGAATAATCTGAAAATTCCTTAATTTTGTCCTTTCAATGAAATTAACATGTATTTGGTAATATGTGAGAGGTAACCACAGCAAGAGTTAAATTTTAATAAAAGAACACACTGTAGTTAAGAGCAGTCAAAACAAATTCACTGAAACTTGAAACAAATGATTGTAAAACATGCTTTGATATGCCACTTCACCGTCCATACAATTTTGAAGTTCCCCCATTGCCTTGAGGATAAATGGTAAAGTCCTTATCCTGGAAAATGTATCTTTCTTCACTCTGATCCCAACTGATTTTCAGTCTTATTTCCTTCTCCTACATACAGACGCTATGTGACAGCAGAATGATCAACAGTGTGGCCTCAGCAGTCAGGCAGAGATTCAGAAGGCCAGATGGAAACCTCTGCAAGTCACGTCAGCTGTGGAGCATTGCCACTGGCACTTGGAACATGAACAGCAATGAGAACACAATTAACTTTCTAGCACTTCCTGAAATCTGGGAACTGAAATGGCCAGAGTTAAGAAACCTTATGAGAAAGCAAAAACTGAATAGTCAATGCAGAATTACACAATTACATACGTAGATAGAAAATTCTTCTTTCTGGTGTCTTACCTCTGCTACAGGAACGGATTAGTCCACCATGGATGGTATGGATGAGAATGAGCCAAGGTTCATTTCATTTGAGACTCATCTTTCATTAGGTATACCCTGAATGTCCATTCAGGTCAGCTAGGGAACCTCATTAAATACGGTACCAGATTCCTGCCTACTGCCTGTGGAATTCCTCAAGCCTCTACTTCCAGATACCATTGGCTCTTCTGGTTTCTTCTATTTTGACTTTAAATCTTAGCTCTCACTTTTGGTTTAGTCTCTGAAATTTGAATTCCAGTGTGAACTATTTGCCTTGTTTCTCACCTTTGTATTCCTTTGAGACATTAGACCTGGGTGCCTGGGTGGCTCAGTGGGTTAAGCCTCTGTCTTTGGCTCAGGTCATGTCCTCAGGGTCCTGAGATGGAGGCCCACATTGGGCTCTCTGCTCAGCAGGGAGCCTGCCTCCTCTTCTCTCTCTGCCTGCCTCTCTGCTTACTTGTGATCTCTCTCTCTGTTAAATAAATAAATGAAAGCTTAAAAAAAAAAAGACACTAGACTTATTATTTTCTTCCAACTCTATAAACAACACAGGTATTGACAAGGTAAATTTGAATCTGTATCTTGCCCACATGTAGGAAAGCTATGACTATATCCTCTTTATCAGGCAAGTCCTACCCTCAACTGGTCTCGGCCAAAGACTAGAATGTGTTTTGGAAACAGAGCAGTTGGTGACAAAGAGTCTAGACCAGCTGCCCAAAAGTTAGGCTTGATTTCAAAGAAGAACCAGAAGTGGTATGATATAGGAAAAGAAACCAGATTTCAGTTCTGTCTTGGATTTGTTACTGACCAGCTAGCCCTGAGATAGCAAATAAATCCCTTAACCATTCTGAGGCTATCTCACCTTTAAGAGTGGCTTTGAAGAATAAATGAGTGGCCAGGGGAAATGCCTGGAATGCTGGGAAGGCCTAGTTGGACTCTGCATGTGCCTCCACTCTTGTGCATCCTAAATGCCTGTGAGGAGCAGTTTGCAGAAAACGCTGGCAGACCATAACCTCTGGCTGGCCTGTGTGCTATCTCTGTAGTTACTTGAAGGATGTTTAACAAATTGTGTGGTTCACTTCTTACAGAATATTCAGTTGTTCTAAGCACATCTCACACATGTCTGAGTTAAAAGATCACCTCAGCAGAATCTGAAAGAGAGATGCTTGAACAAAGTTGGCACAAAACATGGATTTGGGGGTGAAGCAGACCTGGTTCCACCAATTACTATTTGTACAACCTAGAGCATGCTTCATAACCCCTGAGTTATCTTATCTAGAAAATGAAGAATGGTAATGGCCAAGCCATTGGGTTGTAGTATGGCTTTAACAACAAAATGAAAAAAAAAATGAGACACTATATTTCATGGATTTTTCATGTCTAAGAGAATAAGATCTATGCTACATATGTAAACCACATGTGTAATGTTCATTCTTCTAGTAGCCACATAAAATATGTAAAAGGTACATAAGTAAAATTAATTTTTATAAAATAGCTTATTTAACCCTCTATAACCAAAATGTTAGCACTTTGACATGTAAACAACATAAAAATATTGAACTATTATAGATTCTTTTTTAGGCTAGATCTAGAAAACTGATATGTATTTTATCATTTTGGAGTAGCCACAATTCGACGGGTCAATGCCACATGTGGCTAGGGGCTATCACATTGGACTGCAAAGGTCTTGGAGACACCTAGAATTTTATTGCCTGTCTTCTAATTAACTTATTTAGAACTCTCCAATTTTTTTACCCCTAAGGTAAAATAAAGGTTAAAGTATATGTGTTTGTTGCATACAACATTCTGTGGGCAATATGATCTTGTCTTTTCTCCCTCCCAGTCTGAACCAGTCTTGTCAATTTTTAGTGGTGGTTCTCTTTGGGGGCTCTATGGTTACCTCAGAGTATTTTATCGTCAAAACCACTGTTCAGGTCCCTGTTCAAGAGCTGGACTTTGGATAAGTCTTTTATCAGTCAGCAGACCACACCAAGTCTTTGGAGAGAAGTGAAAATAACTAATTCCATGACACGGACCTCATTTCTTTCTAAAGCACAGGACTCTTTTCACGAATTTGTTACTAGTTCCTGTGAATAAGCTATTTTCCTAAGGCTATGGTCAATGACAAGTCAGGTCCAAAAAAGAAAGAAAATGTTTTTCAGCTTCATCAAGCCCTATACTGAGACATCATCCTTTCAACCATCCACATAAGAGAGTCCTTTCCCTCAGAAAGTGGGTTAGTTGCATGAGAACCACTAACCGTGTCAGGTGACCTCAACCAGAGACCTGGGCACAAAAAACAGGCAGTAGCTCACAAACAGATGAATAAATGGAGGTGGATACATTATTGGGAGAATTTGAATTACCTGTTAAAATAATAGGAAAAGACTTCATTACTTCAATATTAGTTTATTAAAACAAGATGTAATTCAAGCTATTTCTGCACTGTTCTTTAATTTGAAAAGAAAAGAGTAAACTGAAATTTAGCTAATTCAAAATCTATTGTTTTGGTTCCCTGGGTTTCAAATTAGGGAGATTTGACTGTACATGGCAAACTTTGATCTTAGTCACTGGCTATCTTTCATAGTTCTAGAGAAGGTGATTGTCTGATTCCAATTTGCCTTTAATCCACTATCTGTCCTATCCTCATACAACTTGCACAGCTCCCTACCCATTCTTCATTTTGTGAAAATTTAATATTTATAGACTGTAACTTTAGGCTCTATTTTCTTAACAGCCAGAAACAGCATTTAACTCAATCATTCCTGGCTCAGAAGGAGGCTTAATGTAAATTCCTTCTAATTTTTTCAGATACTTAAGCCATTCTTATATCCCATGCCTGTCCTTGATTCACAGGTCTGTGTTTATTCCCTGGGGCTACAAATATTATTAAATTTCTGTAGAAACTGACTTACTCTGGATGGCCTCATGGATACAGAAGGCTTGATTTTCACTCATTCAAAGACAAGACTTCCTTTACTTGGGATCAGGTGGAGACCCCAAATTCTTGCGAACATCATTTTTCTTCTTCCCCCTGACGTCTTGTGGCTTACCTGGCCCTTCTTGTTGTTTCTATTAATAAATCTATCTCTAGTCACCTACTTACATGCACACTGTCACAGCAACCCCCGTGTTCGTCCTATCAGCCTACAACCCGAGGCAACTCTTCATGCAGAAATGATCTACAATGCCTGAGGGAAAGCGTCTTGTGGCAAAAGTAGCTGCAGCCCCAGCCCTCCAGTCATGGTGCTCTAAGCTGCTGCCTCCTTACCCTCAGCGATGGATCCATCCATCATTCCAAAGTGCCTGATCATAAATGTGAGCCCAACTAAAGAAATAACAGTTTTGCCTGTAAGTTTTTTCTACACGTGTGAATGGAAGGCGCATTGGCTTAGCAATGACTCCATGTGGCATAGTGGAGGTGAGGGGAACTCTCAGATTGCCAGTTTGCTAGTCTCATTCCTGACCCATACCGATGTTATAAGACTGTGGGCTTTTATCTTGTTGTGATATTATGGAATAATGGCAGTGTATTAGGACTTGGAGTTACTTCCTAGGAATCTAGTTGAAATTAGAATTGCATTATAATTTGTGATTAGCAACCAAGCAAGAAACATTACCCTGAAAAAAAAAAAAAGGCATATTATGCTTCCATGCTGTTCTTTTTAGTTCTCTGTTTTGAAATACTTTCTTCCTCTTTAGACAGTTGGTTCAGCTAGCTAACAAAGCTAAAGGTGCAGTTTATATGTCTAGTTCACAAATGTGCTCTCTCAGTCACTGGCAGGATCCAGGGAGAAAGTGTGGCTAGGTGTGGATCAGGGCAAAATCATCACAGCTGTCCAGAAGAATGACATAGAAATGTGCTTGTGCAAATGGTGGGTCAGTGACATGCTAGTCATCAATGAAGGAATGTGTGTTGTATTCAAAATGACTGGCTCTGTTCTACTTTTTTTTATTTTAAGCTGATTACTTAATGTTTCTGGCCTCACTTCAGCAAAGATGTGACTTAAGTAAGGCTTGTATACCACTTATGTTACAGGCTTATTGTAAACAAAAAAATAAGATAAAACATCTGCACTATCATAAAACACATTAAGAGATATAAACAGACTACCATTAAGAGAGCAAATTCCAGAGAGAGCCGGTCTTGCTCAAATCCCATTTGCATTTCCTCAAAGGTCCCTCATCTGCAAGTCAAGGTAAGACAGGCCCCTACCTTATAGGGTTTTTTAAAGTGTAGATGAAATGATTTATATATAGAGTTTATAGTGCCACTTGGCACATTATAAAAATCTCTTTTTAAAACTAGCTTCTCTAGTTGTGATTAAGCCCTTTAAAAAATGTGGAATTCTTCACAAATTTGCACATCATCTTTATCCAGGGGCCAAGTTCATCTTGACTGTGTCGCTTCAATTTCGTTATATGTACTGAAGCAAACATTCTTGGAACCATCCAACACCCTGATTTGGAGATCCTGAAGAATTGTTTGAGCAGACCATAGGAAAAAAAAAACAAACTAAGCCAATGATAACGATATTATATTTAATAGCAATAAATAATTGCCCTGATAATCAAGCCACACTTTTGGCGGTAGTAATGAGAACCAATTCACCGTGGTTGCTTTTCAGGTTTATTTTAGACTTAAATACAATAAGTACTGTGGATTCCTTTTTAAAGTCATGTGGCTCTGCTGAAAGGAAAAAAAAATGGTATCTTGATGGTCTAGTGTTGGCTATATGTTTTCTTAATGTGAAATGAATGTTTGAGCTTATTATACTAATATGAGTCTGTCATGTCCTAAAATTTATTTCTCCAAATCAGTGGTGTTTGTGTCGTTAGTAGTACAGTCGCTGCTCAATACTGAAGTGCATTCATTAGCTCCAAATGACAGAAATTGCGCTACACTACAGTTTAATTTAAAAAAAAATTTTTAATTGTCAGTCTGCCTGTTCTTCCTTTGGAACAGAGTAATGTGGTAATAGTTACATGAGGAGTCGATGAAGATTGCCCAACACTGGGGTAATCTTCCTGTAAGCATGCTATGGTTTTTGCTCATTTTCAGTTTGGTTATATTCATGGTGTTGTGAAGACATCATACCTTTTCCTACTGTAATAGGGATATGTTTAGACAATTTATACCAATAAGATAATCTAATTGTAATGGTAAAATTGATCAAATTTATTCAAAATCTATCATCACAATGAACTGTTCTTTTAACCATCATACTTTTTGAATGTATCTTTTCTACTTTTTTTTTTTAACTCAAAGAGCTAAGTTTATAACAAGGCTAGAACTGCCTTGCTATAAAAATGAAGAGAGGCTGTGGTCGTAACTAGTCATCAGCATTTGCATATTATTCAGAGTCTATTCTTTATCTACTGGACAAATATGTTTCATTAACATGCATTAATGCCTGATTCCCCTTCTGTTAAAGAAATGATACAAGTCTGTAGCATTCTTCACCCTCCATAAGAAAAATGAGCTTATCTGTAAGAAGAAGTAAAGGCAATTATTTGGATAATGTAAGCCCATCTTTCTCAAATTTTCTTGTCTAAAGTAGTAGTTCTCAGTTGGGGGTGGTTTTGTTCCTGTAGATTGCTTGTCAATGCTTGGAGACATCAGTGACTGTCGAGATTGGGCTGAGGAGGGCATTACTGGCATCTAGTATGTGGATACCACGAGAGTGGCCAAGCATCTCACAATGCACTGGACAGCCTCCCCAACAAAGAATTACCACGATCTGGTGCAAAATGTCAAGAGTGCCGGGGTTGAGAAACCCTGGTCTAAAATATCTCGGTGTCTCCTTTATTGCATCCAAACGCAGGCTTAGATTTTGAAATATTCAGTCCAGCTTACTAAATATCCACCTTCATTTATCCACAAGGATTGGACATACTTTTTAAGGCATCTTGCTCAAATATTGTTGATGTGTCGAGGACTTTTCTTAAAAGAGGATGACCCAAATGAAAGAGAAAGTTCTGTATGCTCTTCCTTTAAAGAGTTTCTAATTATGAGAAGCTAAAGACATGAAACCTTATTTTTAGAAAGCATCTTTCCATTAAAAAATACGCTATAGAATTCTTTATTTTAGGGCTTTTCTTAAAGTCAGTGAGGTCAGGCAAAGACAGAAAATAAAATGTATTTCCTTTTTCTTTCAAAGTACGATGCTTCTACCTCTTTAAACAAATGCATGCTGTGTAAAGACTGACAATTGAATCCTTTTATCCGATCTCTGAGTATTAGATGACTCGAAATTTTAGGAACATTGACTCTTGGTAAAACAGCCTGTATTACAGAAAAACACACACATGGAGATACAAATCAACAAGGAAACAAAACACCCTCAACCCAGGCCTTTTAGGAAAAGCAGCCATATATTTACAGGAGGGGTGTGTAAAAGCACTTTAGTGAGAAGAACCAGTGATTGCAATGCATCAAAGTTAAGCGGTAGCGAGGTTATCACTCCGTGAAAAATCACATAAACATTTCACATATAAAATATTATTCATCAGAGCAAGGCCCTCTAAGGTGTTGAGAGATAGCAAAGGTGTCATGAAATGCTTTTTTTTTTTTTAAAGAAAAGATATATTCCACAACCGAGATGGAATCTGTGGTCGTGTAGTAAGAGATGAATATAATTGAGAATAAAATTAGCAAACCTTAAATATCTGCCTCTGCAATATCATTACCCATAAACTTGCCCTTTTTCCACCTTCTTTTCCCCAAAGACAGATGTCCCATATCTGAACTGAAGGAGATGTGTGCTTTCTAACAGCTAAATCAACAAGGTTTCACATGAGTAGTGCTGTGCAGTGTGCTTGACTGATTTCATGAAAAACTAATCATGTATTCATCATTGAGATCAAACACTTCCCAAGTAATTATCATCCAGGCCCAATCTGATAGGGCCTGAAAAAGTGCCACTGCTGATAGAATCAGAGGCTGAGCAGAAGAGTTCTCTCAGCTTTTGTAAACCTTGGGTTGGAAAGCACGGAATGGAAATTGTATTTTATAATTAAGAAAGGTAAAGTTGGCAGGCGGCAATCAATTATTTCAATCAATCATAACAATTTTAGCTTGCCTGGTTATTTACTGGAGCACATGTTTAAAAATTGACTTTTCATACATGGTCTTTGAAACATTTCTTTTGAATGTGAGAAGAAGAAGAAAAACACAAAGACATTTTGAATTCAAATGCAAGCTCTTTGTGTACCCACTACGAAATAGCGTCCTATCACATCTATGGTTTCCTTATTTTGAGCTGTGGTATTATTCCTTTTGAAAAAGAGCTATTATTATATTGAATTGTATGTCATTACACAATGATTGCTTTCAGAAAATCTTATTTGGCTTTATGCCTGTGATTAAGTTTAGTTGAAGACAAACAATGTAGAACATTTAAATGCTTTACAAACTACTTCCACACACATCCCCATGAACGCCTCTTATGTATCTGGTAATACATTAAGTGCTCTCTATGTGTTATTTCATTTAATCTTCAGACAGCTTAATGAAAGAGATCAAGTTATAACCCCCACTTACGAATGAGGAAACCAAGTCATGGAGAGGCTCTATCTTGCTCAAGGTCACAAATTACAAGTGACAGAGCTGGGATATGACACTAGCCCAGTGAATTTCAGACTAGAGCAGGCCCCCTTGACCGTGATTCAGACCAGAGCAGGCCTTCCTCGTAGTATTTGATTGTGGGGCGACAGTATTTTAAAAAGAACTTTCTATATGCCAGAGGCTGATCTGTGCACTTTATATATGGCTGTTGGACCTCTGTGAGGCTCGGGTTTTAATTTGTGAAATGGTGATAATCATCTCTATTTTCAGAGTTATGAAAATGGAGCTAATGTAGGTCAAGGCTCTACCACTGTGCCTACAGAGGAGACAGAGGAGGGAGCTTTGTTAATTGACTTGTCGTGAGTCCAACAGCCAGCAAACAAAGGGTCTGATGTACAAGTGGGCTGGATGCCAGATACAAGCCTGCGAGCTTGGCAGAAGGGCTGCCGTAATTATTGCCACAGTTACAGACCTCAGGTAATAGGCTCTTTCTAATAGATCATGCCAGCTTCTGGAAAACATGTATAACTTGAAGTTTAAAAAATTAAATCACATGCTTTGGTTCATAATACAACTAACTAGCCTTGCAAGTCTAAACAGTCATATTTTGCAATTTCTTAAGCGTGCACCTGCTGCACATATCTTATCCATATTTTACAAGTTTCTAGTCATTGATCAAAATTAAACGCATTTCCTTAACCTAGAGAGCTCACGTTATTATCCATTTTTAACTTTTTTATTTATCATTATAAAATATGAACCAAACTCTACCATTATAACCAACAACCTCATAACCAAGTTGATGATGTAATTCCTTTATCAAGTTTAGCAGCATTGATTAACCATCTACTATGAGCCAGATACATAGAAGGTACCTTACAAATTTCACACAAAACTGGCGTGTGTAGAATTGGGAGTTCTTTTGGATAGCCAGACTCATAGGAGCAGAGAGTAGAATGGTAATTGTCAGGGGCTGGGGAGGGAGAGAAATGAGATGTTCGTCATAGAGTACAAAGTATCTGTTACTCAAGATGAATAACTTCTGGGGATCAAATGTACAGCATGGTGAATACAGTTAACAATGCTACATTGTATACTTGAAATTTGCTAGGATGTGCTCTCTCTACACACACACACACACACACAGAGATGTGAAGTGATGCGTGTGCTGATTAATTTGTGGCAATTATCTCATGACATATATGTACATCAAGACATCAAGTTATATACCTTAAGTATATACAACTTTGTCAATAATACCTCAATAAAGATGAGGGGGAGGATTAAGTCTCTTTACCAAAGTGAAGTTCTACTCATTTAGATGAGATTTTAAAAAATATGCCTAGTTAGAAGAGTTGTTTTGCAGTGGAGACAAATTATTTCCTTCATGTTTCACTTGTTCCTAATTTGTTGGTGAGAGAAAATCACTTATTCATAAATCTCTGAAGAATCACCACTGGCCAATGGAAATATGTGGATTCCCTCACAAAGTTCCTTAAACTCAAACTGGGTTCCTCGAGGATGACGTCGGTTCCACATGTTTCACTGAGGTATCTTTATGACCAGTGGTTATTTTCGCCTCTTCACAAAATAACCCACTACTGATGGAGAAAGTCATTCATTTCACAGCATCATTGTCAAAAGCTCACATCCACGTAGCTCAGAGAGGAAATGGATTTCTTTGCTCATTAGACAGGCAATTGCTCTTCCTTTTGCAGGCAGGATTTCTATGCTTGTATCATACTTTAGGCCCTTAATTGATTTTTAGTTGAACAAGAAAGATTTTCCTCAGGCTATGCTATATAATTATGCTTAGAAGTATATTCATATCCCTCAAAAGCAATATTGGTGTTGATTTCTTTAATTTTGAAAAAAAAATTATTTTTGTAAAAGATTATTTATTTGAGAGACAGAGAGAGAGAGAGAACGCACAAGCAGGGGGAATGACAGAGGGAAAGGGAGATGCATGTTCCTTGCTGAGGAGGGACCCCAATGTGAGACTCGATCCCAGGAAACTGGGATCATGACCTGAGATGAGGGCAGATGCTTAACTTACTGAGCCATCCAGGTGCTCCTTGATAACATATTTAATGCAAAGCAATAATGTTAATGTACTATTAGCAAGATCACCACTTAGAATAATACCTCTCAAATGATTGATACTAATTACTTAAAATAATTTTAATTGCCATTGTAGAGTGTATATTTTAAAGCGCCATTTTTCATTTTCATTTTAGATCTTGAAGTGTGCCCTTTAAATTCCAATTCCCCAGCTTTCTTTTTAGATAGTTATTTGTGGGCCTGAAAACAGTTCAGGCCTTATTAATGATCTAAGCATTATCATCACTTAATAGATGTGATGTGGTGATTGTTACCTGATAGATCAGTACATCTACCGAGTAGTAGTAGCTGGTTTTACCCACACACATTCATTGTATCTAACCATTTGGTTGATTCTCAAATAATTTGCATTGCTATCATGATAATGAACAAAGGGAACCCAAAAGAAACATTGGATATGTTTGTGACTCAGAAATTTCAAGGAAACTAATTCTTAGAAGCAAAGACCCTCGTGAAGAATACTTTCAGGGCACCTGGGTGGCTCAGTGGGCTAAGCCTCTGCCTTAGGCTCAGGTCATGATCACAGGGTCCTGGGATTAAGGCCCGCATCAGGCTTTCTGCTCAGTAGGGAGCCTGCTTCCCTCTCTCTCTCTCTGCCTGCCTCTCTGCCTACCTGTGTGATCTATCGCTCTGTCAAATAAATACATAAAAATCTTTAAAAAAAAAGGAATACTTTCAGAGGTATATATGTGGAAAAGCAACTTTACCTAAATTGTCCAAATATCTGGCACTGAAATAACAGAAATATATATACATATTTTTAAACATTTGACAATATCTATAGAAAGGAAATAATGTGTTAGATGAGAAATTTCTCAATACAAGATGATGGTGGCCGATTTATCCTGGAGCCATTGATCTTGGGTAAGAAAATAACTCAAAACATCAATGTCATGTCTGTCTAATTGACAAAAGAAGACAAGTTATTTGTGAAAATAACTCCATGAGTCAGTCCCTTTCAGCTGGGTTCTGGAATACTACAGAGATTTTGTGTAACTTTTCACCATAGTATTATTCTCCTCTGTTCATCTAAACACTGATACTTTTCTTAGTTAATGCAACATTCACCAACCTGGGAAGATAAAAAGGTCTTTAGAACTCTCATTCTCTTTGTATTAAGAGATTATATGCTGAAGTATATTCACCAGCAGCAACAATGTACAAATCTCTCCAGACTGACTGTTCTGGGTCCGACCTGCCGTATTTATGCTTGTGTACATATGGCTTTGTGAGTGTCTCATCTGTTTAATTCTTTCGAATGACAACACAAGGCTTTAACTTCTTTCAATTTGCTTTCTAGCATTTACCTTTTTTTTTTTTTTTTCCTTGAAATCATTTAACATTGTAGCTCTGGTTATGGTAGAATTGCTGTGATTTCTCTGTGGTGCTCCCAAGCGTTCCCTTTCATTACTGACATTTGCATCACTGAAAACACAAGAGATTGGTCTAGGGCTGTGGGGACCAACTACAAGTAAAAAGAAGACAAACAGTAAAGGAAAGATTTAAAATCCTCATATGTCAGAAGAAGTACAAGTGGTAGATTATGCTCTGGGGTATGAAAAAAAGGCTCTCCAAGAAACAAATGACAAAAAACAAGCCAGGGGGAGGTAAAGGGGGGGGCAGGGAGAATCCTTTGGCTATTGCTAAATTGGGAGAACCTCTAATGCAAAATATGAACAATGGAACAGATTTGGATCACAAAGAACATACATATAGAAAAAGGGGGAAGGTGCAGGACTGCTGAGCCAAAATGGTAAAAACACCTGAGTCAGACATGAAAGAGGCTTTAGAAATATCAAGGTGATGAGGTGGGGTGCAAGAAGCAATAAGCAAGGACAAGCAGAAGTATCACACTGCTTCCATCCCCTTTGAATCTCTAAAGCAGGGCCCCACCAAATAACACAAAAACATAGCTAGAGGTTTCTGCCTCGATTTCACAGAAGTCCTTTTTGCTTTATCCATTATTAATTATTTCTTCTTCTTCTTCTTCTTCTTCTTCTTCTTCTTCTTCTTCTTCTTCTTCTTCTCCGTATTTTCTAAAAATGAATTCTTAGAATTTCATTATAAAATACAGAGAAAAATTGGGCAAAAACAAATTACTTCTAGCAAATGGTGAATAGATTTTTAGTCAGTGAATATTCAATCTAATTATCTGGTGACATTTTAGTTGAGACTCCATGGAGATTTTTACTTTTCATGGATGTCAGTCAGAGATATTCAGATCATCCCATTTAGGGGATAAATAAGATTCAGCCCAGTGAACTAGGATCTGCGGATACTTTAAAACTTCTCCATGTTGGCTTTGTAGAATTCAGGGAAGGCTTTTTCATACAAGGAACTTGAGAAATAGCATTTCTGCCCACTGGGGCTTCCCTACCCATTTATTCACACCTTTCAAAACTGTATCTTAATTTAAAAGCTGTCATTACAAACTGGAAAACAAGATGAATAAATCAACTCATCAACACATGTTGCCAGACACAGTAGAACATTTGAAGGCCTATGTGAAATAAACAGATACAGGGAAGTCTACATGACACTAGGAAACGTTCATTATTCTCTGGAGCTGTTGGAAAATAAATCCATATAAATCACACATATTCATGGTAAAAACCACCTGCACTGTAGTTAGTACTCACCAGAGAAAAGCTGAACAGTCTTAACTAAGTTGCTTTTGCATTTGGTTTTAACCCTGGCTTGCCAAAATACAAAGCAATGAAGACAACTCCCTCAATCCCCAAGCACCCAAGAAAAAAAATATATATATAGTTTTTAGCTGCCTCTTCTTTTTAGCACTAGGCATAAGAAACTTAGAGTGACTAACTGATAAACACACAAAGTTGTCCCCTTAGAAGTAATGACCTCTGGTTCCTACAGGTTTATATTAACCTCAATAGGCATAGCCCTTAGATGGCACTTTTTTTCTCCCCAAAGGAACCTCAGTTCAAAACTTTAATGTTTTTAGATCATCTGCACACATAATCATGGTCTTTCACTGATGTGCATTAAATATTATCTGTGACTAAGAAATACAAAAATGACTTGGATTAATTTGCCCAATATTGGATCCTAGTGAGAGCTGGTGTTTAGGCTTTACATTTTGGGGAAAGCGATATTCAAGCTTGGACAAGACTAAGTAGAGCATTCTCTTTCATTGTTGGCTCTTTCCACATATTCCATTTTTTGTGGGAGAGGAGGAGCAGAAAGTGCTAGTTTTCAGGAATGCATTTTGTGTGGCACTGAAATTTCATTTTATTAAGATTATTACAGCTCTTTGTATCTGCAGTGTGTTTTACTGTCATCTATCGGTAATTATTTAATTAGATTAAATGATGATACAGAAGGCTTCTTCACTGGAGTCACTCTGCTGACCAAATGATCATTCCTGAAAAGATGGCATATAAAACAGAAATTGCATTGAGTTCTTTAATACCAATGAAACCAAAAAAAAAAAAAAAGCTCCATCTCTAAAATAACAGTAGTTTATTTTATGACCTATGACCATTTCAAATGAATTAACAGGAAGACAGAATGATGCCTATTGATAATTTAATCATGGTCCATTTTTTTTTCTTCTAGGCTGTAAATTATACCCCAAACCTCCTTTGTACTTCACCAAGATAAAAATTTTTGCACAGCAAAGGAAACAGTCAACAAAACTCAAAGGCAACCTGTGGAATGGAAGGAGATATTTGAAAATGTTTTGTCAGATAAAGAGCTAGTTTCCAAAATCTATAAAGAACTTATCAAACTCAATACCCCCAAAAAACAAAAAATCCAGTCAAGAAAAGGACAGAAGACATGAACAGACATTTCTCCAAAGAAGACATACAAATGGCCAGCAAACACATGCAAAAATGCTCAACATCATTCAGCATCAGGGAAACACAAATCAAAAGCACAATGAGATCCCCCACATCTCACCTGTCAGAATGGCTAAAATGAACAACTCAGGAAACAACAGATAGATTCAGAGAAAAAAAACCAGCAAGGATTCAGAGAAAGGGGAACCCTCTTACACCGCTGCTGAAAATGGAAGCTGGTACAACTACTCTGGAAAACAGTATGGAGGTTCCTCAAAAAGTTAAGAATAGAGCCATCCTATGATTCAGCAATGGTATCATTAAGTATTTAGCCAAAAGATGCAAATCTGAAGGGGCACCTACGCCCCAATGTTTATAGTAGCAATGTCCATGATAGCCAAACTATGAAAAGAGCTCAGATGTCCATCAACAGATAAATGAGTAAAGAAGATGTGGTGTATATATATAATGGAATATTAGTCAGCCATCAAAAGAATGAAATCTTGCCATTTGCAATGATGTGGATGGAACTAGAGGGTATTATGCTAAGCAGAATAAATCAGTCAGAGAAAGACAAATATCATATGATTTCACTCATATGTGAAATTTAAGAAACAAAACTGGTGAACATAGGGGAAGGGAAATAAAAATAAAATAAGACAGAACCAGAGAGGGAGAAAAACTATAAGAGATTCTTAACTATAGGGGAAAAAATTGAGGGTTGATGGAGGGAGGTGTGTAACGGGGGAGGGGGTAACTGGGTGATGGGCACTTGAGGGAATGAGCACTGTGTGTTTTATGCAACTGATGAATCACTAAATTCTACCTCTGAAAATAATAATACACTATATATTAATTAAATTGAACTTAAATGGAACTCCACACAAAACTCCCTTTGTATTATTCTTCATTTTATTAAATTAAGAACAATTGTGGGACAATGTGGTCCATCTGTTATGCTTTGCATTTTAAATAACTATGTAGATACATTTAAAAGATATGACCATATTCGTCTTTTCTGAAATCACTTTTCTGCATATCACAGATAGAAAAACAGACCAAGTTGATGGAGATCCTGTGTCCCCTAGTCATTCAGGTGTTAAAAAAGAGGGGCTAGGGCGCCTGGGTGGCTCAGTGGGTTAAAGCCTCTGCTTTCAGCTCAGGTCATGATCTCAGGGTCCTGGGATCGAGGCCCACTGCGGGCTCTCTGCTCAGCAGGAAGCCTGCTTCTTCCTCTCTCTCTGCCTGCCTCTCTGCCTACTTATGATCTCTCTCTCTGGCAAATAAATAAATAAAGTCTTAAAAAAAAACCCAAAAAACGAGGGGCTAAAAACATCAGTTCCTGGGATGCCAATCCATAAGTGAACAAGCATGGCTTGGCCTTATACAAAGAAAATATGCTGGTTGTCCTAATGACAATAATGATCCCAAGCTTGCCTTTTTTTTTTTTTAATTGCTGACTTCTGTGTTTTATTAACTCAATTTGCACATCCTAAGAAAAGGAAGGATTTACACAGAAAGTAAGAGTAGCTGGGCAGGCTAAAAGAATCTAGATATTTTCTATGAATATACAGAACAGCAAAAAGAGCCACAATTTCCTGACAGTTGTCAGAGTCCAGATGGGAGAGCTCACGCTCTGGATTAGACAGGTTGGCCTTGTGTGTATGCATGAGCTGGGACATTAGGACACTTGTGTCATCTCCTGTTTTTACTCTTTTCTCCCTTTTTCTTTTTGAAATTCAACTACTGGTGTTGCTCTGGAGTTCAGAGGTATTTGATGTACTAGAGAGCCTGGGTTCTGCCCCGCTTATCTCAGAAATAAAAGGGCACTTCCAGTGCTCCATATGCCTTCACCAAGCCCTTCCCATCAGGCCCCAGCTCACCCCACCATGTTGGTTTTCAGTAACAACAACTCTTTATTATTTACTTTCTACATGCCAGGAGAGAGCACTAAGTGGATATTCCCCTAACTTCTTTGCAGTCAGCTTGCTTAACCTATTCTTTTAATGGGATAAGAAGCTGGCAGAGCTGTTGATCATTCTCTTGAGTTTTTCACCAAATGACTTTAACTTGAGTTTCCTCTTGAGAAAAGCTGGAGGGTCCTTAGATTTATAGGAGGTGAAATGAGCACAAGAGTCCTTAATCACCAAGCTATACTCCCAAAGAAATATGCCTTCAGGGGTGCCTGGGTGGCTCAGTTGGTTAAGCGACTGCCTTCGGCTCAGGTCATGATCCCGGAGACCCAGGAACAAGCCCTGCATCGGGCTCCCTGCTCGGCGGGAGGAGTGCTTCTCCCTCTCTCACTCCCCCTGCTTGTGTTCCCTCTCTGGCCGTGTTTCTCTCTGTCAAATAAATAAATAAAATCTTAAAAAAAAAAAAAGAAATATGCCTTCACCTCCATCCCTGCCATTCTGGTACAGTGGAACAGGTATAAGCCTGCAGTTGGACAGACCTGGCGATGAGCATAGGAACTGCTACTTTCTGAGCCATAGTTTTCTCATCTCTAAATAAAGACAGGATTGTTTTGCAGGTAGTTTTTTTTTTTTTTTTATTAAACTAGATAACCTATGTCCGTTTCAATGTCTTTTACACCGTGAACACTCAGTAAATGGGAGCTATTATTTTGCTATGTCACCTTTCTCCTTAAGTTTTGATTTCCATAAACCCAGGCATCATGTATGGCATGTATTCTTTTTCCCCCCCATTAAGTCTGGCAAGTAAGGAACAGAATTGGTTCCCTATAAATGTTTATTCAAGAGATGAGTTAGTTACCTAGTTAGTTACCTAGTTAGTTACCCAGAACAGTGGCAGCAAGAAGTCATTGGCTTAAGAATATACAGGATACAGAGTTTCTGATGCTTATTTTATGGTGGCCTTTTCTGTTTGTGGGTTTTTTTTTTTTAAGATTTTATTTATTTATTTGACAGAGAGAAACACAGCCAGAGAGGGAACAAAAGCAGAGGGACTGAGAGAGGGAGAAGCAGGCCTCCCGCCGAGCAGGGAGCCGATGCGGGGCTTGATCCTGGGTCTCCGGGATCATGACCTGAGCTGAAGGCAGTCACCCAACCAATTGAGCCACCCAGGTGCCCCTGTTTGTGGGTTTTTATAGAAAAGGCAAGCGGGCACTCATAACACGATTTTTAGACTATTGCTGCTCTCTGTTGAGTCACACAATGAAAAGGAAAGTATATTAGTTTTCACAGACACAGCAGACTCCTAAAACGTGATGTGTGTGTCACAGAATGGGGCTTTAAGGTTTGCCTTGTTTGGTTTTTAACGTATAAATAGTTATCAAGGGAAAAACAGGCAGTTTACCTCTGAGGTTTTGGAAGGAGATGTAATGGGAGAAAAATCCTCCCTTTGTGTATCATCTTCCAGCAATCTCAGAGGGCTGAAGCTGGGCTGGTGGAGACAGGAGTGTACCTTAGCATGTCACTGGAGACACCAAGGCTGGGTAAATATGGATACACGTACACACACATGCCTGCATACATGTGTGCACACGCAGGGACAGCGGCAGCTCTCGCTCACTCTTTTGAAGTGAGACAAATGACCTCAGGAAGAGTCAACATTTTACCATTGTACTGAGGGAAAAGTAGAATATAATTAATTTTATTTTGTGTGACAAGGATGTTTGTTGTTAGCGTGAACACAAGAAGGGGAGACATGTACTTATGACCGGGACCTTAGTGATAGCTGAGTAGATCCGGGAAGCTTGTCAGCAAGACCAGGGAGAATTTAAGAATCCCAGCAAGCTGTTTCCTCCGGGCAAATGCAGTCGCTGAACCGGGCAGGTTTTCTGGACTTTATCTTTGGTATGTTATGTGGCTAATTGATACACCCTGCCTTCATGGATGACCGGGTGAAGCCGAGCCAGACTATGCTGGCATCGACACTGCTCTTGCTTAGAGTTGGGCTTCCTCCTTCCGGAGGGATGCAATGCGAGGCTCCAGCTGCAGCTACAGAGCCCTGAGGAGATGTGCCAGCAGTGCCTTACCGCTCTGGCAAAGCCTTTAGCCTCAGCCACAGCCCAGGGTATGGACCCAGCCTACCACACTCCAGGCACCAGCCTCCAACAACCTGGGCGTGCCGCTCCACTGTCTGGTCAAAAGCCGGCAGGTGACTGGAACAGCAGGGAGCAGGCGTTGCTGCGCGCCCCATGGACACCGCGAACTGCTTGGGCCATGAGCTGAACAGCTTTGGCAAGGGGGATGTCTGCTTTGGAGGGATGATAGCATCATCACATGAACATGCAAACTACCTCCTTCATTAGCAGCACAGTATTCAGTAGATTCTCTTAGATGAGGGCTTATATTCAGGGACGAAGCTCTGTTTTTAAAGACAATGAAAGATGCAAAGTGTGTTCGAAGGCACTGTGCTACGCACTTGTTCCCACCAGAGCAGAGGGTCCCAAAGGGCCAGCCTGGGGGGGAGCACACACCAGTCTGCGTGGCTCCAGGGGCAGACGTGGATATGGCTCTCCACGGTCATCGCACACAGCATGAGGCATGGGCTTATGTGAGCGGTGTTGTGACCCACACAGATTTATATTGCAAAGTGCATTCCTTGTGTTGATTATGAAAGATGACCTGCAGCTGGGATCTCATCACCAATTCTCATTGAGGGACTTGTCTCTTGCTTAAGATTATTTAGATGTGGATTGCCACTGGCTCTCATGGAAAATAAAGTGACCAGGAGGAGGAGTGGCTCAACAGGAATTTATGGGTTGGGTTCCAGTTCTGCCCCATAATGTGTTTTCTGCTCTCGTCTCCATCTTGGATAACAGAGATGTATGCAAATTCCATGCGAGAGATGGAATGTGTAGGACTTAAAAGCACTCCCCGGGTCAGTTTCTTCATCTGTGAAATGAGGACAATAAAAATCTCTACTTCAAAATGTGTTATGAATATATGAGAGATCACGCTTGCTACATTCTGAGTGTTCGATAAGTGATAACCATTTAATATTTTGAAAAGTGTAGGCACATGGAGACATGAAAACCTAAGCCCCGATCCCAGCTCTGCCGTTCACTGATTGTGTGATCATGGCAAGTTCCTTCTCTAAGCATTGGTTTTGGAATCTGCAATACGAGGGTGATATGAGTCCTTGTCTCATAGAGATATGACAAGTAGAATTAAAATCAATAAATGGGAGTCATATTGGTATATATCACATAATAGGATTACAAGGATTAAATATAAAATACATGAGGGCCTGGCATATTGTAAACACCCAAGAAGGGGTAGCTTCTATGAATCAGTGTTAGAAATTCACTCCATTAACCATGTGTTTGGCCCATGAACTGATACTTGAGGTAATGATGCTTTTAATAACAATTAGCATTCATGTGTATGGATAGAGTAACACAGGACTGAGTAGTTTGAGACCCTTCCAGGCTAGTTAGATCACAGAGACATACCTTCTGTGTGACCAGAAGGGCACTGGTTGACCTTCTTATGCCTGAAGGCATGCAGACATATGCCTTCTGCCTGGCTTCAAAAGCTCATCGCTTACATGGTCCTTTTGAAGTTGGATGTATGTTCTATAGAGTGCACAGTGTGGCCAGAGGCAAATCTGGTTCTTTGTTTAAAAAGAGAAAAAAGGCCAAGCAACATATTGGTTGCTGATCGCATGAACTGAAAAAAGCACCCATATGAATGTGAGTTTATCTGTAAACCTATGTGGATTTATAGGGGTATATATGTGCATATTGATTATAACCAGATATGTGTGAATGTGTGCAGTATACACATAAACAAGTGTAAAATGTACGCACACAAACATCGGCCTATGGCAACTATTCATTAAATGCAATCAACAGACTTTCTAATTCTTCACTTGATAAGAATAGCACATGTATCACAGGCAAAATATAATAATACTTGTATTAATAATAACAGTAGTCATTACAAAATAATTTGGTGTAATAGTTCTTTAAATAAGATATAAATTACATATATGACAGGAAAGATCATTGTAAAAATATCTTAACCCTCCAGAGCACAATTCTCCATGAACTTGAAAGGCATGGCTTTATTTTAGGCACATCTACACATAATAAAGTACAGAACTGAATTATCATTGTATCATAGAGGACTACCTACACCTCTTTTCCATGCAACACATGGAAAGCATTGTTGCAAAACTCACTCTTTGGGCACTGAATCCTTGATGATTTTTTTTTTAAATTCTAGCTCTGTGGTAAAATATACACTTGAAAAGAGAAATAGTGGTATTTACATATTTTGCTTTATGAATGTCAAAAAGTCCCATCATTTTGTGGATCAAATATTGAGTAATTGGGTGGATATTTTCTGCATCCAGATATTTCAGTGTTTGTTGTCCAAGTATAGAGATACATAGCCTGAGAAGTGTGACAAGAAATAGATTTATTTTCTTCATTTCTTTAAAGTCATGAATGTTTTGTGCTATTTGGAAATGTTCCAAATTTTCTTTTCTCATTTTAAATGTTGTTTGAATATTTAAGAAAGTATCTTTAAAAATAGACAAAGGGAAGGTTGAGAAAAACATCTGTTCTTTGGGTATGCAAAAACATTAAATTCTTCTTTTCTATAATAACACAGAGCAGCTTTCTTTATTGTTTTGGTTTCAGCTTGATTTTCATCTTAAATTTAGAAAATGTGTATACCCAGCAAAGCAGCTATCTGCATGGCCATGGGAGAGTACCAATTGTTAAAATCCACTCTTGAACCTGTATTTTCCAGTTTAACATGTACAAACCACTTTTCAGTATCCATTTTAATTCTTGATTCTGATTATTGAAAGCAAAAAATGACTTCAGAATGTGCATTGTATTTATTTAACCCCTTACAGTAGAACCATTGGCAGTGAGAAGTGCTCCCAGACTGACTACCCAAAGGTTTCAGCAGAGAAATGTTCCTTCATAATGCGGTTATGAAAGACATTGCACTTCAGTAATTTACTGAAGTTCAGCTTTAGAACAAGCTGTTTCTTTTATGTACAAAGCTAGCAATTCACAGGTCCCAGCTGAAATGTATTTTTTGTTGTTGTTGGAAGGTTTCAAAGATACAGCATTTGGAGATTCCTTAATTAGATTTAAGATTTTAGTCATACAGTGGTTTCTCTTTGTAACCAGAATGTATTTATTTGGCAGTTGCTTTATTTAGGGATGCTCATTTCACACTGTGAATAACTAACAAAAAACTCTAATATGCTAGCACGCCAATGGCTTTTTTTCTTTTGAAAACAGAAAGCAAAGATATAGGAGGAGATTTATGGAGAGTAGCCCAAATTGAAACCTATTTGGAAGCACCTTTCCTATTTGCACAGCTAAACACTGTTGTGTTTTATTTTAAATAAAGGTGTACATAGACAGATAGCTCCAAGTTTGATACACACATTAGGATGTGTTTCTATAAAAACACATTATACACTCAGCATTCAGAGAGAGCTGCCAGCTCTGGAAGACTTGCATGCCCATGGGTCATCCCTGGGGGACAGGCTGTATATAAATACCAACTGCCAGTTCACCGTTTGTGCAAATATAAAGTCTGTTAGGCCAAAATAACAGTTATATAGTGTGACATGGCAGTGCCTAGCTGTGTACATGTGGACCTCAGTATATCTAGAGCCCGACATGGTTTCACTTCTCACTAAAGCAGCTAGCTATTTGCAGGCAGATTGGTAAAAGGACAAGAACTATAAGATACATGGGTAAAAGAAATGAAATGACAATAATAATGACTCTCTAGAAGGGCCATGCAGGGAGGAAAGAACTGTATGATGTCTGCATAACTGGACATCCTTTTGTTCCCTGAAGCATCAGCGAGAAAAGGAAGAGAGGCTTGGCCCTAGATTCTAATAATATTTAGTTCACAGTAGACGTTCAATAAGTATTTGTTAAGAGATAGGTCCTAGTGCTTCTAATTCCTCTGACTGAAACCCATCCCCCTCCTTTCCTTCATGGCCACTGCCAATAACCTAATTCATTCATTACCTCTTTTGGAGTACTTAAAATAGCCTCTCAACTGCTTTCTTTTAGATGTTAGTCTCACCAGTAAAATCCAGTTTCTGTTCCCAAATGATCTTTTTGACAGGGTGCCTACCTACCTCACCCTCTGTATGTTCCAGCGAAATCATTTCCTAAACGTTTTCTTTCCTTTTTTTTTTCTTTAAAGATTTTATTTATTTGACAGAGAGAAACAGAGTGAAAAAAGGAACACAAGCAGGGAGAGTGACAGAGAGAAGCAGGCTTCCCATCAAGCAGGGAGCCTGATGTGGGGTTCGATCCTGGGACTCTGGGATCATGACCAGAACTGAAGGCAGATGTTTAATGACTAAGCCACCCAGGAGCCCCTCCTAAACATTTTCTATGCTGTCCGACCCCCATAGCCCTTTCTTGCCACTGGAAGGTCGACCCCCGCCCACATTTCCATGTTGTGTCTGTGGAGGCACACTGTAAAGACCAGTGTTTTCTCCTTGGACATCTCTCCTCACCCTAAGAGGCACCTCTCCCTCCTAGACACTCAAAAGCACTTTATGTGTATCTTTCTTAGAGTCAATGCTAGCTTTCTGATTTGTAATATGCTTGTCTATATGAGGGTGTTACACTTTCCCTTCATCAGCTATTTCTTTAAGGGCTGGCATTCATAACATTAATCTTTGTGGTTCAACATGAAACTCTCTCATAAGCCTCCTCTCTGTGTGCAGACCAGTCAATAGTTCCTCTATATTCTCATCTCTTCCTGGGCTTAAGATTTGTTCCTCTTATTACAATTAAAATGAAACAAATAGTAGAATAATTTGTTTTTAATGCCATCTTTCTTGAAAGCATGTAAGCTCTAAATGGGTTTATGCTTCACAGCCAGAACCCACTTCTCTAGTAGTGTCTTGTCCTTAGCAGACATTCAATATGTAAGTGTAGAGACTAATGAGGGAGAGAGAGAGAGAGAGATGGGTGATCACTCAGGAACACACACCCTCACACATCTAGGTTCTTAGGTGGTCATACTGTTTTCTGCTCTCCAAAAGAGGAAGGATGGAGAATTGCCATATAGTAATTGTACTTATTTTTTCCTTCTTTTCTATTACACACTGTCTCTTGATCATGCTATCTATTCATTCTGCGTAGTTATGATCTCTGCATCTGTATCTCCCATTAGGACTTCTCTTGAATTTCAAAGATCTACCTGCTCTCTGGACACATTCATTTAGATATCCTGTGACATAGACTGGTTAATTTTTCACTTAAATCATTTTATTTTCTTCTTTTTCCTGGTTATATGTCCAGACTACATTTTCCAGACTTTTTTGCAGTTAGGTGTAGCCATGTGATGAAGTTTGTTAGTAGAGCAGGGATGAAAATTATGTGCATGTTTCAGGGTCTGGCTCATAAAACTCTCTATTTGCCACCTCCCTGTCTGCCTACTGGATGTTGAGGGTCCAGCAGAGATCTGTGTGGTCTTTGGACATGGCTGGACCAAAGATGGAAGGAGCCTGAATCTCTAAGTGTTTGTGTGGAGCAGAGATATACTATCTATTATTTGAGTGTAAACAAGCAAACATAATTCTAGTTGTTAAGCTATTGAAATTTTAAGGTTGTTTGTGACAGCAGTTGGCTAAACCTAATACATGTTTCCCCTTAAATGCTATCTCCTCTGGCATCTCTGATCTCTGTCAGTGCCATTTCACCCTTGCTTAAGTTAGAATGCTGTAAGTTCCACTCTCCACCCCCAAACATTTTCCTTCATTTCTTGTTCCTCATTAGTCAACATGCCCTGCTTTTTATTCCTAGTCTCACTGTTTTAGTTCACATTGGCATCCTTTCTTGATATGTCTATTAGAGTAGCATCTTGAATGGCCTCTTTGTTCTCTCTCCTGACTACCTTCGAATCTATCCACGCTAGCCATTTTGAAAACACAGATTTGATCCTATAGCTCTTTCATACAAAGTTTTAAAATTCAAGATTCATTAAATTTTCTTTAGCATATTATCCATTTCTACCATGTCATCAGCCATCCATTTCCTAATCATCTTTCACCTATATTTCTAATATCAACTCAGGCTCTAAAAAACAAAAACCAATAGCAACAAAAAATAAAAACAACAACAACAAAAAAACCCCAGAGGTATACCTCTCCCATGACTGAGTACATTTTTCATACTTTTGATTCTCAGCATATGATATTTACTCAGCCTATAATGTCCTTTCCTCCCATTTTCTGTTCAACACAATTTCATTCCCTTAATAAGTCCCAATTAAATAATCCTTTTCTCTCTCTTCTAACCTCTCATACTGAGTTAATTGCTCTCTCCTTTGTGTTCTCATGGTACTTTGAAGATAACTCTCATAGTGTTTATTCCTTTGGATGTCAATTATATCTCTGTATATGCCTCCCAATTGGTTGTGAGACACAGAGAATAAGAAATTGGTCTTATTTTTTTAAGGATTTTATTTATTTACTTGACACAGAGAGAGAGATAGCGAGAGAGAGCTGGGAGAGTGGGAGAGGGAGAAGCAGGTTTCCCGTTGAGCAGGGAGCCTGATGTGGGGCTCGATCCCAGGACTCTGGGATCATGACCTGAGCCAAAGGCAGATGCTTAACAATTGAGCCACTCAGGTGCCCCTGGTCTTATTTATCTTTGGGCACTCTGTGACTATTTTGGTGCATGGCAATAAGGAAGTTCTTAAAAAAGCTTTGTTGAACAAATTTTTAAGTATCATATAATTCACTATAAAGAAAAAAAACTGGCCTTATTTTCCACTGCGGAACTGGCTCAATAAGAATGGGTAGCTCTTCCCCATCTTGCAATAGCTATGATAATAAAAACTAATATGTTTCAATAATAATAAAAATGATTATTGACATTTAATGAATGATTGTTAGGTGCTAGGCACTGTGCAAAATTTTATATGCTTCATCTTGCTTAATTCTTGCAATGATTTTTCAAAGTTGATATCACTGTTCCATTTTAGAATACTGTATTAATACTATATTAGCTTAAGCTGGTGTACAGTTATGAAAAAAGAATAGCTGTGGGAAAAGTAGTCCCCTGCAGGAGTTACTGAGGATGATACAACTGACTTTGACCTGTAGGTAACAAACTATTTGAGAATTTTCTAAGGTCTTTCTCAACTCCCAAGGTTTATGTCTTATGAATATATAAAGGATAATATAAACCCTGAAAAATTCCATGCAAAATTATTTTAAGACAAAGTTTTTGTTTTCTCTAGATATGTATGAGGTTCCTCTGATATCTGTGGAGAGTATTAGGAACATAGTAAATTTTTGAACAACCATCATGAATTTTAAGAGCATTCAGAAAAGCCAAGTGCATTGCTCTGGGGTGTTTTGAATATACTAGAAACCCTCTTGATCCCCCAATTCAGAGTAGAATTTCAAAGATAAGAAATAGGATATCCAGCAAGAGTTGAAGATCACTGAAACTCATGCATAGAATACAACTTCTGATAACATTCACTGGCAAGCCAGGTCTTCCATATTCAAATATTGCCTGAGCCAGAATTACACCAATTGTGTAGGATGTTTATGTGGTTAATGACAAACACTTTGTAATAATCAAAGATAAACAAGTGGAACACTTTCTGCCATCCATTGTAACAGGAATAAAAAGAAGCCTATTGCTGCAGCTTAATAGAATATCACTTGTGCTAGCCCAGATGAATGAGGGTATAGTTCCTTCGATTTTAGAACTTAGAGTTGACTTGGAAGGAAACAAATTGGCTTGAAGCTGTATTGTTGGATTATTTTCTAAATCACTTCTTTGATATGTCATTCTCCCATTCAAAAAATTCCAGTGTCTCCTATTGCCTGTAGCTCTGAACCCCTTGATCTAGTTTGGTTGCCCCGTACCTTGTTGTCTTCAGCTCTGTCTTTCATGACGGCTCCTGTAAACCCACCAGTCACCAAATACCAGACTCAATGTGGGCCTCCCTGCCCTTTTGCCTACTCTCTGTCCTACACATCCTTAACCATGCAGATTCTATCACCTGTTTCCTGTAAAAATCTCCTATGATCATATCTGTTCAGCATCTCTCCTTCTCAGCCCTATGTTCCCTATTTCATACACAATTGCTGCTTTTCATTTTTTCTTATGTATTTTTCATCTCTAGAAGCATTGCCTCATCTTCCTAATTAGATTGGAAGTTTTTGGTTTTGGATTTTAGGACCTGCTTTTTTTTTTTTTTTTTTTTTTTTTTTTTTTTGATATTGCAGAATCCTCCATAGGAAAGGGGAAGGGAAAAAGTATTTACTGTGTTCCTGCTGTATGTCAGGCACTATGCCAGATTCTTCACATATGTTAGCTGGTTTAATGCACACAACTCTATGAACTATGTATTAACTCCAGTTTAAAGATGAGAAAACCAAGACTCAGAGAATTTAGGTAAACTATCCAACATCACACAGCTAATAAGTAATTGAGTTGGTATTCTGGCTCGTTCCTGTCTACCTCCAAAGTTCCTGGTTTTCCTAATATACTTTACATATATTAAATACTTATGGTGGTAACCACAATTCTCACCCATCCCTCAACCCTAAGTATAATTTTTACAGCATTTTATATCATCATTCATTATTTTCTCACTGTTTTAAAGTGCCCGGCTACCATCTATCCAAGGAGATTGTCAACTTTTGTGGGAAGGACAGTGTCTGAGCTTTGTGTGTACTTACATGTGTACTGCTTTTCATATAGAGAGCCTCTGCCTCTGATGGGCACTTGTAGTCTGCTTGACCAATGGAGGTCTTTAAAGCTTGTGATAAAGATCCTCTTTTACTTATAAAACTTCTGTTTTGCCTCAATTATATTTACTCAGGCTGCAGGTATTTTGCCACTTTCTATTTAAAATAAAAAGGTCTAGAAACTGATGTTACCTGTCAATTAAAATAAATTAAATCTCCTGATATGTTGAGATCCCAAGAAAATCCAGCCAATACGAAATAAAACTAGAACTCAGGGTCAAAACATATTAAATTGTTATTACTTAGTCCTTTGGAAAGTATTTTATGATGCTTACATACTGGTTAATGTTAATCTTCATGGCATCCATGATAAGGTATTCCAAATGTACTCACAAAATGAACTCAGACTATATTGCCTTTCTGATCTCTAGTTTACCCTATATATAAATTTCTCCCCCATATCAATTCCTCTTGTTATTTTTGGCCCTTTTAGAGTGAAGTTGGGTAATAATGTTCTGAGACCTAATAGTATTGGGGACTAAATGTGGGATTTCTGGGCAGGCTGAATGCGCTGGTGAGTGGTGCACGAGGTGAAGCAGTAAGCAGTAATGGGGAATGCACTGTGACAGGTCATTGGCTCTTCCATAGTTTTAACAGTAAACATTGGGATATATAAGGGAGAGCTGAACAGAGCTGCTGCCATACCCACAGGGAGCAGTTTAATATCTGTAATTCTTTAGTAATTTTTTGAGGACCTCAAAAGCCTGCACACATGCACAATGATTCATTGTTTTATATCATCCAAATCTTAAGGACACTGATAAATTTTTAAGAGCTTATCTATTTCCAAGGCTTGTAGAAATGATGATTCTATATTTATCTCAATATATAATTAACAATAATTTATAAGTAATGGGTTTCATGTTCTGGAGACAGATTACTGGCCTTCCTTTTCTTTTTTTCTTTCTTTCGTGTATAAGTAGTGGCTGGGGGTTGTGGTTCTGCACAGTGATTTCCATGACACCCAATTTGGCATCTTATACTGTCACAATGAGCTCATGATTTCAGGTGAGGAATAAGCAGAAGCGCATGAACCCTCAAGCAAAAGAGATGAAATTTTCATCCAAATGTCCTAAAGAATAAAAATGATGGAGATAAAAACAGAAAATATATGACATGGACAAAGTTGTTTCTAACTAGAACATTTTTCAAAGTTTTCTAGGGGCATCAATTGCTCTCTGAGAAAATCATTTAGTACAGAGCTCTAGTGAGAGCATTAGCAAACGATTCTCTCTGCCTGCAATTAGATTAGTCATGCACTTGTAGGCCAGAATTTATGGTGATTGGTATTCCAGAAGAACTCTTGCACTGTGCTTTTTAGAAAGGAAATAAAGAAAACCACTAAAGCATACACCAAAGAGTGCAGACCTTTATCTCTTTAAAATCGCTCTTATTTCTAAAAGGCTTATTTCATAAAACAAAGAAAGATATAGACACTGCAATATAAATATTCCCAACCCCTAAACAGATTCTTTGTTACTATTGCTCTCATGAATGTCATGAGCTTTCGTGCCATGTATACTCAAGAACTAACTTTCTTGATCATCCAGTTTCTAAACTCCAGGAAGGGAGAACTGATACACTTTTCTATCTTCCAGGTACATGGCACATTGTCCTTTTTAAAAAAAAAATAAATTTATTTATTTATTTTTTAGCATTCCAAGATTCATTGTTTATGTCCCATACACAGTGCTCCACGCACTACGTGCCCTCCTTAATACCCACCACCAGGCTCACCCATCCCCCACTCCCTCTCCTCCAAGACCCTCAGTTTGTTTCTGAGTCCAAAGTCTCTTATGTTTCGTCTCCCTCCCAGATTTACCCCGCTTCCCATTTCCTTTCCTTCTCCTACTGTCCTCTATATTACTCCTTATGCTCCACAAGTAAGTGAAACCATGTGATACTTGACTTTCTCTACTGGCTTTTTTCACTCAGCATAATCTCATCCTCTTCGTCTATATGGTCATTATCAATTGCACACAGTTGGTCCTTCACAAGTAATGTTCAGTGTTCTAAAGATTCATGCAGGGTCTGCATCAGGAAAGAGGCTGTGTTTGTTTGGAAAGTAAAACAGGAGGAAGGTCACAGGTTGTACAGCCCAGTGAACTGTGTGGGATGCGGGCCCAAGTCTGCACGGCATGGTTCTGTTCCAGCGGTCTCATGGTACTGAATTAACCAGCAAAGTCTGTGTGTAGGTTTGGTCCTGATCTTGGTTGTTAATTCTGGATCCCAGCGGACGGTAAGGCCATGGCACGTACTCAACATGCTGACTGATGTAACCAAATGGTATTATTTCGAGGACTTGGGGAGTCGTTCTGCCACCCAAGCTTGTGGGCATAGAATTTCATCTTTTCACATCTATTTTTCTAAGTTGCTTTCTTTTCTTAAAACACAAAACATACCAAGCATACCTCAATCTTTTTAAGCAAGTGATTAAATCTCAGCTTGGCGTGCACAAAGAAACACAGCCAAATTGTCCAAATTTATCAGGGAGGTCACTGGGCTAGGAAAATGAAATCTCATCAGTTAAGTGGCTCTTTCTAGGTGCCAGGTACCTTGAGCGCTAAAGGTCTATCAATGTAATAGCAAAACTACAACAATGGGCATACATACAAAGCTCAGAAATGGCTCAGAGAGATCATCTCAATGTTTGAAATAGGAGAGTTGTTATATTGAGAAATGTTATATATGAGAACGAAAGTATTTTTATGGCCTAATTAAAACTAATATCAATTAGGAGCTGACAAAGTAATATGTTTTGCTGTTGTTAACACTTTTGTTCTCAAATTGTTTAAAAACCCTGATGGGCCAGAGTTTCAAATGATTATTATGGTTATTAATTACAGATCCATCCATTTACTTAGGTAGATATTTTAAACAAGAGTATTGATTGCTATATAAAAAATATTTATACTCCATATTAAAGAATGATTTCCTTTACTTTGGAAGTTATTAAAAATCATGATTTGTTCATGTTTAGGAGATGTATTTGATATGAGAAATTTGTAGGGATTTCAGGCAAATTTTGGTGAACAAACCTCAAACTTTTACGTCTTGACTATTGCCTTAGACCATTGTGACTGGGAAATACTTTTACGTATAGCAGCATTGATGGAACAGGCAATTATGTTTTAGGCACTATACAAAGGGGTTTGCATCCTGCTTTTTAAGTGTGGTCCATGGGTCAAGTGCATGAGCATCACCTGGGAGATCGTTAGAAAGGCAGCATCTCTGGAGGTCCCACCCCAGACCCATAGCATCAGAGTCTGCATATGACAAGTTCTCCATGTATATTCACACCTTACAGCCCAAGAAGCACTACCTTCACATTTCACTTCTAATTCCTCACCACAACTCTGCAAGATCAGAGAAGTTATTCAATGTGCAGGGTCACACAACTAGTAAGAAGCGAAGTCTTCTTTACTCACATTTGGTCATGTTTCCATATATTGTCACACCCTTCACTTGTGGAAACCTTAGCCCTCCTTAACTGTCTAGCTCAGATCCCATATTTTTCCTGATGGTTTCTGTTGTTCTTTCTTGTTGCAGTATCTCACAGTGCTTTGATTTTTTTCTAGTTTTTCCATATTAACACAATATCTGTAAGGATAGAAACTATCTTTTTTGGCTGCCATTTTCTATTGCACCTGCTATACCAACTGCCATATAATAGGTGTTTGATGAATGCTTGAATGAATTAACCATTGCATCTGCCCTTTAAGTAAAGCCATTCTGATGTTCATTAGAACAAGTAAATTCAGTTTAGTCTTTTAACAACTGCTAATTGCTTTGAAGTTATTAATACTTGTCTCATAGTCATGTTAATAATGGTAATTCCTACCGTGTGTACAGGATTTTATAATTTACAAAATACTTTAACCCTTATGACAACATTTAATCCTCACTACAATGTGGTAGCATAAGTATTCTCTTACCCCCATTTTACAGATCTAGAAATTCATGCTTACAGAAATTAAATGACCTGAAAAATATTACAGGAAACACTATGGTATGAAAACTTAAAGCTTTCTGATTCCAAAGCTTGCTTTTTGAAGCAAAAACATATATGAAGTCAAGAACTGTCTTATTGGGGTGCCTGGGTGGCTCAGTTGGTTAAGCGACTGCCTTCAGCTCAGGTCATGATCCCGGAAACCCAGGATGGAGTCCCACATCGGGCTCCCTGCTCAGCAGGAAGCCTGCTTCTCCCTCTCTCACTCCCCGTGCTTGTGTTCCCTCTCTGGCTGTGTTTCTCTCTGTCAAATAAATAAAATCTTTTTTAAAAAAAGAGAGAACTGTCTTCTCAAGTGGTGTTTGTAGAGCCCTCATATACTATATACACTGATCCTCACACGTCGTTCTTCAAATGAAGATGATGAAATCAGAGATAAAAGAAAAGAAAAATATGCAGGATTTGGTAATTATTTAACAAGATGATAGAGAGGATGAAGGAGACATAGATTTAGAAAGGACCCCCAGATTTGGAGTTGTGATGCCTGGAAATATGATGGCACCATTGAGTCAACAAAGATGTGACCTGGGGGCACAACAGCCTGGGGGAGGAGAAAGGTCATGGCTCACCAGGTCCTTTTCTCTGGCTCCTGTGGTGTGGTTCCCTCTGTGAAGATGGAACTTGGTCTCTGGGTGATTATAGCGATCATATTCCCTGTCACATGAGTAAGAATGAAATTTGATTGATTTAAGCCCCTGAGAATTTAGGATTGCCTAGAGGATAGTCTCTATTCCAGGCTATCCTGACTCAGACATATTAGGAGAACTTCTATGGTGGTTGGTTGAATAAAAAAGCAATTTTGGGTTCTTGATTTTATCTCTGTCCTCATTTCTTTCCCCTCTCCATTGCCGTGAATGAGTGAGCACCTTGTGAGACAGATTTATGAAAATTGCAGCTTGAAATATTACTGGTCTCACATTCATCCAGGTTGAGAAGACTTTTCATTTAATTGTTGATGACACTGAGTAGGAAGATCTGAGATCTCCAGTTAGAAGCTCCGGGTTATAACCTCTAACTTTTTGTTTCTATGGCTGTGAACTTAGGCAAGTTACTTAACTTGTCTGAACTCTATTTACTTATTTATATATGATACTACATAGTTCATATGGTTATAAAGAACCAATGAGCTACTATGGGTGAAAGCAGTTTGTAAATTTAAATATGTTATATAAGATGGAGTTATCATTAGTGTAAGAACAAACAAAGGACAAAAAGTAGCTATCGGTGTGCCTGGGTGGCTCAGTGGTTAAGCGTCTGCCTTCGGCTAAGGTCATGATCCTGGAGTCCGGGGTTTGAGCCCCACATTGGGCTCCCTCCTCAGCAGGAAGCCTTCAGCTCAGGTCATGATCCCGGACCTTCTCTCACTCCCCCTGTTTGTGTTCCCTCTCCAGCTGTGTTTCTCTCTGTCAAATGAATAAATAAAAACTTTATTTAAAAAAAGAGTAGCTGTCAATGCAAATATCTACTGACTAGCAAAGTGTGTCTTTTTAAAATTAAGGTGTTTATTTTTAAAAATATTAAAGTCAGAACAATGCAGTATTGAACAAAAATCAGAGCTAGCGAGGATGGTTTTTTGAGAAGAGTGATTCCCATTTATTGAGAACCAGCTACAGGCCGAGTCTGTGCTACGTGCTTTACCTACTTTCATTTCAGTGTAACGGTAACTTCTATTGACTCAGAGTCACTCACCTGTAGAAGAGAACAAAATAGACCTTTAATTTAGGAAAAAAAAGGAGCTAATTCTAATTGTGCATATTTTTTTGTCTTTTATTTTTTACTTTCCCCACAAATCTACATAGCAACAGTTACTACATCTTTAAATTGGTACTAAAAAATGTGCTAGCACTCATTCCTGGTGCATGTAGCCTACCATATCTTGAGAATAGCTCCAAGACATAACTTATGGACGAACGAGACTGTTTGCTGGGGCAGAGCTAAGAAAGATGGCAGCTATGCCTGAGGAGCAACTTCTACGGAAGCACTCAGTCTCACCTTCACACCCTGAGAGCGAGTGCCTCCTTATTGCTCTCGGGGCACACATCTTGCCTTTCCCTAATTCCTGCCATGTTACCCCCCATTGCAGCCTTGCCAAAAAATTTATAGGAAAAATCCCCTAAAACATCCTCTTATATACACGACAATTGCTTTCTGGAAAAAGAAACTCTCTATGTTTCACATAATATTTAGTACAATTATGAGAGGCCTTGTATCTTAAGGAAATGAAGAATGTTTCAGGTTCTATGATAGACCACCAAAGTAAGACTCACCAAGAAATGCTGAGAATGACAGAAGCTAGTACCAATCGCAAGCCAAGAGGTAAGGTTTGATCAAAGATCAAGTACAGATGAATTTTCTCTGAATGCTTCCTTGATTTAGGTTCCTGTAGGCCTACAGATAGATCACTCTTTTAAAGTCTCATCATAGGATTTTTTTGGAGAAATATATCCACACTTCTATTTCCTGTTCCTTTATGGTTAGACCACTGTATTATTCCTCAGGTTATAGGCAATGGTGTTCTCTAGCTTATCTGTACTTCCCATTTTTTTTTTTCCTTCAGTAAGTGCATAGTACTCACAATAAACACATTTAGAATTAAATGTGAATTGGACCTAATCTATTATTAGCTTGCTTCCAACCCTCAAATGACTATTTCATATGAGTTGTCCTGCCTGCATCTCTCTACACACTTGGGTTCTCCTTCAGACTATTATTCTATTTTATTTATTTTATATTATTTTAATTTTTCAAATTTTTTTCATTATTGAAATACTTTACATCAGATCTACCCTCTTAACTAACTTTTAAGTGTATGGAAAACAGCATTGCAGTTCCTCAAAAAATTTAAAAATAGAACTCTCAATTGATCCAGCAATCCTACTTCTAGGTATTTATCCAAAATAATTGAAATCAAGATCTCAAAGATGTATTAGCACTTTCGGTTCATTGCAGCGCTATTCACAATAGCCAAGATGTTGAAACAACCTGTCCATTGGCAGACAAATGGGCAAAATAAATGTGATATGTACATACAATGGAATATTATTCATCCTTTAAAAAGGAGAGAATTCCATAAATTGTGAAAACGTGGGTGAAAGGTGAGGACACTGTGCTGAGTAGAATAAACCATCACAGGTTCACTTTGGTTGTCAAGGCTGACCAGCTGCTACTCCCATCAAAGTCCAAGCCTCCCTTACGTGCGCTGGATCTCATTCCCTTTTTACTTCTCTAATTAATATTTCTCTCTTTCCTGGATCATTGCTATCAACATGTGCATATGCTGTCTCTCATATTTAAAACTATCTTTTGGGATCTCACCTTCTTATGCACAATTTCACTTTTTTTAAAAAAGATTTTATTTAATTATTTGAGAGAGAGAGAAACAGGGAGAGAGGAAAAAAAAACCCAAACAAATGAGTGTGGGGAGGGGCAGAAGGAGAAGCAAACTCCCCACTGAGCAGGGAGCCAGATGTGGGGCTCAATCCCAGGACCCTGGGATCATGACCTGAGTCGAGGACAGATACTTAACTGACCTGAGTCCCGCAGGCGCCCCTCACTTCCATTTTTTTTTTTTTTTTTTACCTTCACAGCCAAACCTTCTAGCAATTATATGCAGACACAGTCTACAGGGCTTCATCTCCATGCTCACCTCCATCTACCCCAATCAGGTTTCCTTTGGGCCCCACATATGGTTGAAATGGCTCCAGTCAAGGTCACAATTGACTTCCATAATGATGCTAAATCCAACGGACATTTACCTCTTTTTATCTTATTCAACTTCTCATTAGAATTCAAGACAGCCTACTGTTTGTTTTTTCTTGAGACATTTTCTCTTGTTTCCAGTGTTACCCATCCCCCCTTTCACATCATGTTTGTTTATTTCCTGCCTTCATGGCCATTCAAGCTTCTGTCTGCTTTGCTGGCTTCTCCCTCCCTGTGTAACTTGATCCTGGGACGACCCCTCTGCTCCAAGCTACTCTGTCCCAGGAGTAGTCAGCCAGCCCATGTTTCTGAATACCAGGTGCAGACTCATGCCTCCCTATGCTGAGCCTCCCTATGTTGGCTCTGTTGTCTTGCTTAATTTCCAGAATCATACATCCAACTTCCAACTTGACAGTGCCACTTATATGTTTAATAGTTTACTCAAAATTTCAATGCCTTATACAGCACGACTTGCTAAATTTACCTTTAAATCGTATTTCTAATCCCAAAGTTTGGACTGAGTGGTAGCTTCTAGGACATTAATAGTCTTCTAAATGGTCTCTCTTTTCATTCTTATAGTGTCGCATTCTTCCCCTTCTCTTTTGCTAGACAGCAGCCAAAATAATCTTTTGAAAATGCAAACTAGGTCACCCCTACTTAAAACTTTTCGGTATCATTTTTGTTTCAGCTTAAATGTCACCTCCTTCCAATGTATTTTCCGAATACACAGTTAAAAGTAGCACTTGCGTCTCTCTGTCATATTATTCTGTTTTATTGTCATCATTATATTTATCAATAAATGATGGTTACCTGTTTATGTGAAATCTCCATGAATTGTCTGCTTCATTCTTTACCTTAGCCTCAGTTCATAGTTCTTGGCACATAATATGTGCTCAAAGAGTAACTGAATAGATGAATGACTAAATTTATTTAGCAACATCTATTGGAATATGTCATGACATTCTTTGGCTATGTCTTCATAACAACGAGTTTAGGAGATTTTCCGATTCACTTGGATAATCAGATTAATCTTTTTCAAGTAACTAGAATGATTTTTTATCTATGAAATGATGCTGTTTTACCCAGTTGTGACTTACTTTATGTAAGTTACATGGAGGCCGAAAAAAGGACCATCTTTGGAATATTCTTAATAATCATCATATATAAATTGGTGATCTTTTTTAAAGATTTTATTTATTTATTTGAGAAAGAGAGAGACAGCAAGAGAGCACAAGTAGGGAGAGCAGCAGCAGCAGCAGAGAGAGAGAGAGAGAGAGAGAAGCAGGCTTCTCACGGAGCAGGGACCCCCACATAGGGCTTGATCCTAGGACAGTGGGATCATGACCTGAGCTGAAGGCAGATGGCAGATGCTTAACCAACTGAGCCATCCAGGTGCCCCATAATTTAATGTTCTTTTTTTTCTGAGATTTTATTTATTTATTTGACACAGAGAGACACAGCGAGAGAGGGAACACAAGCAGGGGGAGTGGGAGAGGGAGAACCAGGCTTCTCACCAAGCACTGAGCCCAATGTGGGGCTTGATCCCTGAACCCTGGGATCATGACCTGAGCCAAAGAAGGTGCTTAAGGACTGAGCCATCCAAGTGCCCCTAATTTGCTGTTCTTAAAAGAAAACATGTAGTGGGGTGCCTGGGTGGCTTAGTTGGTTGAGCATCGGACTCTCGATTTCGGCTCAGGTCATGATCTCAGGGTTGTGGTGCCTGGTGAAGATTCTCTCTCTCCCCTTTGCTGGTGCTCTGTCTCTCCCTCTCAAAAAATAAAACAAACAAACATGTAGCCCTATAGTGGTGAGAACTTTTACCTTTGTGTGGCTTTCGATGTCTTTGGTTTCCACTTGCTCACTTAAATAGTTGAGGATGTGGTCATTCCAACCTAGATAACTCTGAGGCACATCATGTATGGTCTTCTTCCCAGAGACAACCATCTGTTTCCAAATTCCCCTTTCCTCCCTGTATAACCACAGAATGTCTAAAACCACACACTCTGATTTGTTCACACGGCCTTCAGTACCCATAAAGTTACTGGAACAGAGCTTCTCCATAAGTAGTCTCAGTTTAGAACTGAGACTCAAATCCCCTTGGTTTTGTGTTTACTGGGAGACATGAGGAGATGATATTTATTTCCTTCTCCCAAATGCAGGTACTATCTGATTATGTCACTGTTGAGCTCTGTCATGTCCCCCTCTGCCCCAGTACACAGGTCTATAGGTGGTCTGATTGAGACTGTTTCTGAGGTCTGGAGGGTCTCATCTCTAGGGGAGGTTTCCCTCTGGAAACTCTAGTCTAGGATTCCTCTCAGGACAGGTGGAGTCTCCACCAAGCACCAGAGAACATCACATCTTTATCGCTGTTTCCAGGGGCTGCTGTTCAGCAGAAGGCACAGGCACAATACATCTTTCTCTTCCTCCAGCGAATAACCCGGGGTGGAGCCAGGCAGGCGTGCCTTTAACATGTGGGGGCGCTACAGCCGTCGGGGCCGCAGAAACTCCTTACGACGGCCCGGCCCTCGTTGTTTTCAGAACCTTGGTTCTCCTTACCGTTCTCATCATCCAAATTTATTTAAGGATGAAACTATTAGAAACACAATTGGTGAATTAATGTCATAGGGACTGCTGCTGGCAGCTCATCAATTTTTGATATGCCACTCAGACAAATGAAACATAAGCCACCCAGAACAAGGGGACCTTTTGACACTTCAAAGGAAACCCCTATGGGTGGTTTCCTCTTGAAGCCACACTAAACTGGCTCGATCTCCTCAGCTGGAAGCTGCCAATGTCTCATTAACCCCTAAAAAGGCCCGGCGTGAGCTTTTCTTTTCAGCTATAATTATGCCGCGCACTCGTGTTATGCTGCAGTGAATCGCAACACTGTCACCAGCACATTATAAACATCCACCCTAATTGAAAAGCAGATTAGGCTCTCGTGTTAATTAGCCAAAAAGCCCGCCCACTTGCATGCATTCTGATTGCCTCTTAAATACTGAGGATGTTGAAATCCCTCAGAAAGACAAGGCAGACTTAATTGCAATAACCTGCAAATTGAGTTTAATTTACTTTAAATTTACCGGTTTAGCAGGCTCATTTGATGGTGTTAATGTTCTAGCAAATTAATTATCTGAATTAGTCATGCCTGGTGGAGTTTTGCAGCAGAATACATTGTACGGTGGCCTATTAATAACAGACAAACAGGGCAGGATTAATGAGAAGATTATGCTTGAGTTCTTAAAAAAAAAGATCTTGCATGAATTCAAATATAATCACCAAAGTGCAAATACAGACACAGAATACAAACAAACTGAGATTTATTACACTCTCTACACTCTCCTCATCCGAGGAGAAACAGTAAAACATGGCCTGTGAAGTATCAGACAGCGAGAACCCTATTCCATGTACTCCCATGGAGCTCTCCTCACCACAAAGTGTTTCCATTAGCAAGCACAGGTGAGTCCCCGAAATACGCAGTGCACTGCACAGAAGGACCTGGTCGGTCAGGTCGAAGTTGCTTCTCTCTGGTTAATTCTAGGGCCCTCTTTGTAGTTCATGAAGCATTAAGATGCTCTCTGGAACCCACCTGCCACCACCATTCTTCCTGGCTGGATCCAGATGCTCCTAGCCATAAAGGGTCTGAAACAATGCTGCCCTTTCTGCACCTCTTCTCTTTGTCCCAATGCCTATCTGTCAAGCCTAGGGGAGAGTGATTTGGGGAGGGGGCAATTTAGAAGGATGGGAACGCAAAGGTTGGGGGAACATTTAGCGCATTAGCAGCTTGGGAGAATCTCCCAGATTGACCCTCCATGAGGATAAGAAGTGACCCTTAGTCCTCTTCCACCCCCAGCTCCTAGATTAGGGCCTGGAACAAAGCAGGGGCTTAAAAACACTTTTTTTCTTGGGAATAGGTGAAACACAAAATAAGCTCAGTGATAATTTTGGAAGAAGGATTTCTCAGCTCAGAGAATATAGTAGGGTATGGCTCCTAACAAATATGGAATTTCTCTGAAAATCCAGAGCCAGTGAAAGTGCTGTTGTTATAAATAGGTAGGCTTTCTCCATTTGGTTCTGAAGAGATGCGTACAGGCTCTCTCTGCCATCCACAGCAGAAAGAAATCGCCTCTGGGTGTCAAACTAATAATCTTTGACTGGCTCGAACTGAATATGGCCATGCAGTGATTGACCTCAACATGCCAGATTATTGATTGGGCTGGAGATGCCTAAGCCATCATTTTCTTGGAGCACTCATGGCTTTTGTCTTGATCCCGTCCACAGCTGTCACGCTGTGGTGAGCCATTGAAAGAGCCCACATTTGCATCCCTCATGCATTTATGCTTTGCGGCTTAAAATAAAAATGCCACCACTTGAAAGAAAGGCTGAAGGGTTGATTCTGTTTTTTAAAAAAATTATCTCATTAAAAGCCAAAGGTCTGGCTTTAGTTGGGGGTGGGGAGCAGACATGCAGAATATGGAAACTTGCTTTATGGGGCGTATTTAATTTGGGGGAAAATAATGAGAATAAAAATTGTTTCAATATGTTTTCTGAATTGTGTCAATAGATCACACAGCTCCTTTCTGGAGTCACATTTGCCGTGAGGGTGGTTGGAATTTTTGCTGTTTTTGTTGTTGTTCTCTGTTGAATTACAATTTGGAGCAGTAAATGAAACTGGCACAAAAGCAGGTGTTATTAAAACTGGGCAGGAAAAGGACAATAACAACATAATTCCACTTTAAAGGCCGATATGTGTATGGCTGAAACGACTTCGGTTGGAACCCACAGGGAATAGAAAATACACCATAAAGAAAATGGATTTCGGTGACACATAAACAAAAGGCAAATGACTAATATATTTACATATACCATGTGGTGTATTCATTGCACACCATGGTGACAGAATTGCTTATTTCATTTATAATTTATACAGTAAAATCTTATTAAATGTGTAACTAGTTTGCCAGATGATAATATACGTAGGAGATTAGGCTTCTATTGTAGAATATCATTAACAACAAAAGATTTTCATTTGTGAGTTAATTTTTTCCCAGTCCCTTCTTTCCGGCAGTATTATGCTCTGAATAAAAACCTGCCTCTTCAATCATGGTGACGCTATGGTGAGAGGAAGGGAGCCGTGGAGGAGAGAGTGCCCATTGGCCAAAATAAAACTCCTCTTCTGGTGTTTTCTGGGCTATCGGTCTTCGGAATATGTGAGGGATCACAGATGGGTGTAGATAAACTTTACAGTGATTTGAGACATCCTAGAAAAACTCTTCTCTGCCAAAGAGATTCTACCAAGGGCCTGAAACACCAGAATTGGGACCTGTCTGAGATTGCTTCAAGGACTAGAGGGTCCCACAAGCAGGCGTAAAGAATGATTTCGTAGTACTGCCTCTCTTCTGATGGGCCATAGGTTAGAAACTTCAGGGAAATTCTAGACACCAAGAATGCATGCATTTATGTGGATAGTAACCCTTCTCAGGATATTAACTGGGCAACATTTTTTTTTTTTTGCTTTCAGCTCTGCAGTGTGCATGCTCTCTCCCCTGTGATCTGTTCCTCATACACACAGAAAACTACTCATTCTCGTCATTCACTTTCAAATAAGAAAAGAAACCCCCTCCCTTTAGGATTTTCCTTCATGTAGTGTTATTTAATGAGGATCAGACGGTTTCAGAATGTTTGTAGTGAATGTCATGGAAAAGCAGAAGAGGGGTGCTTGCGAGGGGCTAGGGGGCAGGTGGGGTTTGGGAGGGGGATAGAAGTGAAGTGGTGGAAAAATGCTTTTAAACAATAAAATGTATTTTACTTTCAAGCCTTGAGCTGTCAGCCTTCATTCCAAATAATGTATCCTGACAGATCATAGCTACTCTTAAAAACTGGGTGAAGCTTTTGCAGTTGCAAACTAGTGTGATAAAACATGAAAATACTTTATTCAGGTAAAGTGGAAATAGCTGTTCAGTCTGGTTAAGTTACATAGAAACCTTTTCCTCTCTAAATTAATGTACTGTGCAAATATCTTGCCTGTGACACCCTAGCTGTCCACTTAATAAAAGCCCTTCCAGGGAAACTGTGTCTTAGTGCATCAAAGCATTAGTGAGTGTTCCAAACCTAAAGCCAGATAAACTTGTACATTCAAAATAAGCATGCGAGAAAATGAATCTTAGTGTTGCCAATCATAAGTGGAAAATGCAAAGAACACATATTTATTCAGTCTCTACTCTTGGCCTGGGAGAAGGCAAAAACTGTTGTTTTATTGTCTGTACACTTTTCCATTCATTAGTTCCATGATCGCTCAAGAAGGGAAAAGGCAGCTCAAGGGCATCCTCCTTTGGATGCCAGGGAGTGTCAAAGTAACCGAAAAAAAAAAAAAAAGGAGGAAAACTAGAAAGAATGATATTTTTTTCAATTCAGGCTCAGTGTAGGCCCAAGTAGTAAACTGTTGCCAAAATAACTAAAGGGTGCCTAGGTTCAATTAACAGATGTATGGAGTCTAGAATCTAGGAGAGGATATTATAGCTTAGACCACATCTGGATTATTATGCTCAATCCTGAGCCTGAGAGACCCAAGCAAACTAGCTACTACTTGTAGAAGAGTGAAAGCAGTGGTGATGAAATATGAAATTATGCTTAATGAGCAGCAATTGAGGGAATGGGAGAAATGCATCTTTCAGAGGAGAGATTAAGTTCTAACAGAAGATGTATGATCACTTGATTTTGTTGAGGCTTTGCAGTAACATATTTTCCTTCTTCACTGAATAATAATAGTTAGTAGAGGTAATAGTAATCATAATCATCCTACATGACATGTGTTTAGTATCCTCAAATTTACAAACTTCTTACAAATGTCATCTTATTTGGCCTCCCCAATACCTTGGGGAGAAATTACTATGACCTCTGTTTCATAGATGAGCAAATGGACACAGAGTAGCTAAGCTACCTGCTCACAAGAGGCACAGACAAAGAGAAAGTTTCAGCATGCCAGGTCCACTGACTCCAAATCACCACCGGCAGCTATGCCAGCTTATCTAGATGATTCTCTTTAATCTTCAGTTTTTCTGATTTTAATAAATTTAGAAGCTTAGGAAAATGCTCTTCTTATTCATCATTTTACTCAGGCAAATGCTGATTACTAAGTGTCAAAAACTGGGCAGCTACTGAGGCAAGTATTATGAGAAAGGTATGGTCAGTTCCACCAAGAATCCTGCCCAGTGAAGGGGAACCAAGGAAGCAGATAATTTGAATTAATCACAGGAGGTGTGAAGGAGTGTTGTGAGGCCTTAAAAGGGCAGTTAAGTCTGTGATTGGGAGGGGAGGTGGATAGGAAATGCTTAAAAGAGAAAATTATAGTTGAGTTGTATGATGAAGATTAAAAAAGAAAGAGTTAGAGAAGAGGGTGGGAGGGGTGCTGGAAGACACTTGGGGCAGAATTCTTTGAAAGTTCTTGAGATTTGTATTCAGTGTATTTACTTGTGACCCTGTAGGGTGACCAACCTCATCTAGTTTTCCCAGGACTTTTGGGATTATAGCAATGAAAGTCCCAAATCCCATCGAACTTCTCAATCCAGGAAAACCAGGGTGATTAATCATCCTACTTTAAGGGGTTAATACTGGACACAGTGGAGTTACAAAGCATATGGAGGGCTCCAAATAGACACAAGCTTTGTTAGTGTTAGGGATAGGACATGACCAAAGTATGTTTGTTATTTCTTAAAAAATCATTTTGGTTTAATTTTTTCTTTGTTGTCATAGGAACTAAATGCTAGGTGATTTCTGAATACTCAATTGGTCCCAACATGCAAAAAAAGAAAAACAAAACAGTGACTGATCTTAGGATGGTTGGTTTCATAGCACTAGCCAAATTTGACCCTTTTCACTTAGTTCCAGTACCTTAGATACCTAAGTATGTAATAAAATTATAACTATAATAATAATGTTAGAAAATAAATGTAGATAGTTTGTATGTTGCTACAATACAACACATCTATAACTTGGGATTTTAGAAAATGGACACCTTCTAAGAATTAAAGTAGTAAAAAACTAACAGAAATTGTTGATGGATATTTGTAGAAGTATCTTGCTCTAAAAGATTAATATGTGAGATTTGGGAAATATGCAAGCCCTGTCAAGATGATTACAGGGGTGCCTGGGTGGCTCAGTCATTAAGTGTCTGCTTTCGACTTGGGTCATGATCCCAAGGTCTTGGGATTGAGCCCCACATCGGGCTCAATGTTCAGCAGGAAGCGGGCTTCTCCCTCTCCCACACCTCCTGCTTGTGTTCCCTCTATCACTGTATATCTCTCTCTATCAAATAAATAAAAATATTTTTTAAAAAGATGATTACAAAGTATATTCAGGTCTGAAATGTAAGCTTGCTGAAACATAACAGGTTAACTAAGAATCAGGTATGAGCATGAAACTCAGAGAGATGAATGCTAACATGTCATTGTGTTTCTGGGATCCTCAGTGGAGAGGGTGCATGGTTCAGTTAATTGACGATCCTAGTGGACAGCATTTACCAACTGCTAACAACTTTGTTCTGATTTGACTTTCTATGAACATTCTCCATGAGAAATTGACAGCTGGAATACTAAACCATATGCTTTATCTAGCTTTCTTTTCATCTTATGGCTGTTTTCTTTTACGTTTGGTTAAGACCATTCAGCTTTGAGTAATTGGAGATCTTGAGTTTGGAGTCCTGTGGACCAGGGTGTTATGGGCTGAATTATATCCTCTCCCAAATTCATATGCTTAAGTCCTTACATGTAGTACTGCAGAAAGTGACTGTATTTAGGATAAAACCTTTACAAGGGTAACTGGGTTAAAATGAGATTATTGGGGTGGGTGCCTATAATCCAATATGACTGGCATACTTTAAGAAGAAGAGATTAGGACACAGACATGCACAGAGGGAAGGCCAAGTGAAGACACAGGGAGAAGGCAGCCATCTTCAGACAAAGGAAAGTGGCCTCAAAAGAAACCAATCCTGCCAACAACTTGATCTTTTTAGTCTCCAGAAGTGGGAGAAAATAAAGTTCAATCGTGTAAGTCACCCAGTGCATAGTATTTTGTTATGATAGTCTTAGCAAACTAATACAAAGGATGAGGGTCTCTATCTGGGAGGAAGTGCCACCTGGCCTCTTCCCTTGACATATTTGTCAGTCACACAGCAAATGATAGTCATGGTAACTGTGAGAAGAAGGTTGAAAGAAGGTAGTACTAGTGTTTTTCAGGTAATCACATCGAAGCTCAAATTGGTTAGAAATTTAAGTTAATTTAAAATCTAAGTGAGCAACTTGTTTAGTTCTATTGTCTTTTAAAAGTCCATTCTTGGGGCACCTGGGTGGCTCAGTCATTAAGCGTCTGCCTTTCAGCTCAGGTCATGATCCTGGACTCTTGGGATTGAGCCCCACATCAGGCTCCCTGCTCAGCATGGAGTCTGCTTCTCCCTCTCTCACTCCCCCTGCTTGTGTTCCCTCTCTAACTTTGTTTCTTAAAAAAAAAAAAAAGTCAATTTTTTAGAACATTTTGTCCTGAAGATCAGTGGAGAAAAGAACTCTGATCAAATATGTCTGGAAACACTGCATGCTATTTCTTCCTCTTAGCTATTCACAAAGACGGCTAAAATATTAAGGATCTAGATGATGCTGTACTTTAAAAAAATGTTCTTTAAGACAATTATCCTATGATCTCACTCCTATGTAGAATTTAAGAAACAAAATAGATCATTATCAAATCATTATGTTGTACACCTAAAATGAATACAATGTTATATGTCAATTACATTCCAATTAAGAAAAAGAAAATAATAATAATGAATGATAGAGTAAATTCTATTTTGGTAATAAAGTAACAAGAATATTATCAGTCCATGTGAACATTGGCCTAAGTGTCTCTGGAATAAACTGATGACATATGCTGTTTTCCTTTAGCCAGACTCCCCCACCATACCTGTCTCTCCTTGGTCATATTTCAAAACTCTTCTCAAGTTTCACTTTCTTTTGCAGCCTTTCCTGATCCAATCACCTTCCACCACTCACCTTAGGATATAATTGATTACACTTTTCTGGGTTGTATTCTGGTATATGGAATTAGTGTCATTTTGAATTGTACTTATTAGGTTACATTTTTATTTCTCTTCCTAGACTAGGAGTTCTCAAGGGAAAAAAGTGTGTCATACTCATCTTCTATCTTCAGCACAGAGCAGTGTCTGACACATGGTGAGTGCTCAGTGAAGGACAGAACAGTGTCCCATGTCCTAGTTTTGTACCCAATCCTTTGGTGCTGTTTTCCCTGATCACATTACTTGGCCTATGTCTTCAATCATATTAAACTCATACCATAAAAGTTTCTTCTCAATAGAATGTTCTAGAAAAGAGGACCAACACCTTTAAAAACATTAAAATCAGGAAGCAGTACTGAGGATCAACTGGAGCTGATCACGTCTTGAATAACAGCAGCTCCCATTTATTACATACTTACTATGAGTCAAGTCTTTGTAAATGTTTTACACATACTATTTCTGTGTAATAATGATGGCTATTGGTTCTCTGTTGCCTTCATTTCCAAACAAAAACACAAACACTATTGAAAACACAAGCTGAGCTGAGAGTTCTTATGTGGGGAATTGTGAAGAAATGGGTGGTGACAAATCTATGGTCAAATCATCTTTGACAAAGCAGGAAAAAAGATCCAGTGGGAAAAGGACAGTCTCTTCAATAAATGGTGCTGGGAAAACTGGACAGCTACATATAGAAGAATGAAACTAGACCATTCGCTTACACCACACACAAAGGCAAACTCGAAATGGATGAAAGACCTCAACGTGAGGCAGGAATCCATCAAA
>PITA01015363.1:0-50424 GCA_004023965.1 Spilogale gracilis
TTTTTTTTTTTTTTTTTTTTTTTTTTTTTTTTTTTTTTTTTTTTTTTTTTTTTTTTTTTTTTTTTTTTTTTTTTTTTTTTTTTTTTTTTTTTTTTTTTTTTTTTTTTTTTTTTTTTTTTTTTTTTTTTTTTTTTTTTTTTTTTTTTTTTTTTTTTTTTTTTTTTTTTTTTGATCCACAGATTCTTGAAAAGGATTGTCTTTAGCTTCCCAATGTTTGATTTTCTCCTGAACTTTTTATGGTGGTTTAGTTTCAGTTTCACGGCATTGTGGTCAGAGAATATGCACGGAATAATTTCAATCTTTTGGTATCGGTTGAGCCCTGATTTGTGACCTAGTATGTGGTCTATTCTGGAGAAAGTTCCATGTGCACTCGAGAAGAATGAGTATTCTTCTGTTTTAGGGTGGAATGTTCTGAATATATCTATGAGATCCAGGTGGTCCAATGTATCATTCAAGGTTTTTGATTCTTTGTTTATTTTCTGTTTAGATGATCTGTCCACTGCTGAGAGTGGTGTGTTAAGATCTCCTACAATTAATGTATTTGTATCAATATGATTCTTTATTTTGTTTAACAGTTGGCTTATATAGTTGGCTGCTCCCATGTTGGGGGCATAAATATTTACAATTGTTAGATCTTCTTGATGTATAGACCCTTTAAGAATGAGGTCGTGAACTTCTGTGTCTCTGACTACAGTCTTTAGATTAAAATCCAATTTGTCTGATATGAGAATCACTAACCCGGCTTTCTTTTGGGGTCCATTGGCATGAAAGATGGTCTTCCACCCCTTCACTTTCAATCTGGAAGTGTCTTTAGATTCAAGATGGGTCTCTTGTAAACAGCATATGGATGGGTCTTGTTGTTTTATCCAGTCTGCAACCCTGTGTCTTTTTATTGGAGCATTTAGGCCATTCACATTGAGAGTGATTATTGATAGCTACGTTTGTATTGACATCATGTTGCCTATGGAGTTCATGTTTCTATAGATTACCTCTGTAAATTTCTGTTCTGTGTCACTCTTCGTTTCTCCTCTATAGAACCCCTCTTAGTATTTCTTGTAGTGCTGGCTTGGTGGTTGCATAATCTTTTAGACTTTGGTGGTCCTGAAAGCTCTTTAGTTCTCCTTCTATTCTGAAAGTCAACCTTGTTGGATACATTATCCGTGGTTGCATATTTTTGTCATGTAATTTACTGAATATGTCTTGCGAGCCCTTTCTAGATTGCCAGGTTTCTGTGGAAAGGTCTGACGTTATTCTGATGATCCTCCAGCCATAGGTAGGGGATCACTTTCTCTTAGCTGCCCTTAAGGCATATTCTTTGGTTTTATGATGCGCAAATTTCACAATTATGTGCCTGGAGGTTTTTCTAGCCTCATTGATCTTGGGTGGTTTCCTCTCTGCTTCTAGGACATGAACATTTGTTTCATTCCCCAGATTTGGGAAATTTTCATCCATGATTTGTTCAACAATATCTTCTAGGCTTCTCTCTCTCTCAACTCCTTCGGGGATTCCAATAATTCTGATATTGGAGCGTTTCATGGCATCATTTATTTCCCTTATTCTGTTTTCATGGGATTTTAGCTGTTTGATCCAAGACTTCTCCTGCTCCTCCTTCTTAATCCATCTGCCTTCTAAATCACTGATATGATCTTCAGCTTCACTTACTCTGGCTGTTCGCATATTTAAATTAGATTGCATCTCATCAATAGCCTTTCTAACCTCAGCTTTCACTTCTGTTACTATGGCTTCCACTTTGAGACTAATGTTCTTTTCCAAATTAGCCATTGCTTAGACGATTGCTGCCCTGAATTCCATTTCTGTCATATTGTTTCTGTTCATTTCCAATAATTCTGTGACTGGGGTTGCAGTCTCAGGGTTCTTCTCCTGTTGGATGTTCCTCCTCCAAGTCATTGTGGTGAGGAGTGGTTGAGGGGGTGTATAGCTAAATATATCAGCCACTATCTAGGTGGATTGGTCACTGGAAGGTTTTGGAGCAACCAGAATTCACCACCAAAATGGAAGGAGAAAGATAAAAGAAAACGGAAGAAAGGAAGCAAGAAAAGAAACGTCTGCCAAAGTGGGGCCCAGTGGCAGGATTTATATGGTACAAAACTATTACAGTGTAAAGAAAAGGGCTATCAAGCATAAATGAAGAGATCAAAAAGCAAAGCCCAACCTATATGACCCCCAAGACCAGTATTTATATAATACAAAAGCAAAGACAATTACACAGAAACACTGACCAGCATCATTCTAATCCCCAAACCAGAAAACGACCCCATCAAAAAGGAACACTTCAGACCAATATCACTGATGAATACGGATGCCAAGATTCTCAACAAGATCCTTGCTAACAGGATCCAACAATACATTAAAAAGATTTTTTACCTGGGTTTTATACCAGGGATACAAGGGTGGTTCAACACTCGCAAAACAATCAACATGATAGAACAAATCAATAAGAGAAGAGAGAAAAACCACATGGTACTCTCAATTGATGCAGAAAAGGCATTTGACAAAATACAACATCTGTTCCTGATCAAAACTCTTCAAAGTATAGGGAGAGAGGGAACATTTCTCAACCTCACAAAATCTATCTACAAAAAACCCACAGTGAATATCATTCTTAATGGGGAAAAACTGACAGCCTTTCCTCTGAGATCAGGAACAAGGCAAGGATGCCCACTCTCACCACTACTGTTCAACATAGTGTTAGAAGTCCTAGGAACAGCAATCACACAACAGAAAGAAATGAAAGGTATCCAGTTTGGCAAAGAGGAAGTCAAACTCTCTCTCTTTGCAGATAACATGATACTCTATATGGAAAACCCAAAAGACTCTACCCCCAAACTACTAGAACTCATACAACAATTCGGTAATGTGGCAGGATACAAAATCAATGCACAGAAATCAGTTGCATTCTTATACACTAACAATGAAAAAATAGAAAGGGAAATCAGAGAATTGATTTCATTTACTATAGCACCAAAAACTATAAGATACTTAGGAATAAACCTAACCAAAGAAGTCAAGGATCTGTACTCGAGGAACTACAGAACACTCATGAAATAAATTGAAGAAGACACAAAAAGACGGAAGACCGTTCCATGCTCATGGATTGGAAGAATAAACATTGTCAAAATGTCTATACTGCCAAGAGCAATCTATACTTCCAATGCCATTCCAATCAAAATTCCATCAACATTCTTCAAAATGCTGGAACAAACAATCCTAAAATTTATATGGAACCAAAAGAGACCTTGAATCGCTAAGGAATTGCTGAAGAAGAAAAGCAAAGCTGCGGGCATCTCGTTACCTGACTTCAGGCTTTATTACAAAGCTGTGATTACCAAGACAGCATGGTACTGGCACAAAAACAGAGAAATAGACCAATGGAACAGAGTGAAGAGTCCAGATATGGACCCACAAATCAATGAGCAAATCATCTTTGACAAAGCAGGAAAAAACATCCAGTGGAAAAAAGACAGTCTCTTCAATAAATGGTGCTGGGAAAATTGGACAGCTACGTATAGAAGAATAAAACTAGACCATTCCTTTACACTACACACAAAGGCAAACTCGAAATGGATGAAAGACCTCAACGTGAGGCAGGAATCCATCAAAATCCTGGAAAAGAACATAGGAAGTAACCTCTTTGACATCGGCCACAGCAACTTCTTTCAAGACATGTCTCCAAAGGCAAAGGACACAAAAGCGAAAATGAACTTCTGGGACTTCATCAAAATAAAAACTTCTGGACAGCAAAGGAAACAGTCAACAAAACAAAGAGGCAACCCACAGAATGGGAGAAGATATTTGCAAATGACACTACAGACAAAGGGCTGGTATCCAAGATCTATAAAGAACTACTCAAACTCAACATCCCAAAAGAAGATGAACACATCAAAAAATCGGCAAGAGACATGAAGAGGCACTTCTCCATAGAAGACATACAAACGGCTAACAGACACATGAAAAAATGTTCAGCATCACTAGCTATCAGGGAAATCCAAATCAAAACCACACTGAGATACCACCTTACACTAGTCAGAATGGCCAAAATTAACAAGTCAGGAAACAACAAGTATTGGAGAGACTGTGGAGAAAGGGGAACCCTCTTACACTGTTGGTGGGAATGTAAGCTAGTGCAGCCTCTTTGGAAAACAGTGTGGAGATTCCTTAAAAAATTAAAAATAGAGCTACCCTATGACCCTGGAATTGCACTACTGGGCATTTACCCCAAAGATACAGATTAGTGAAAAGAAGGGCCATATGTACCCCAATGTTCATCGCAGCAATGGCCATAATCACCAAACTGTGGAAATAGCCAAGGTGCTCATCAACAGATGAATGGATAAAGAAGATGTGGTACATATATACAATGGAATACTATGCCTCCATCAGAAAGGATGAATATCCAACTTTTGTAGCAACATGGACTGGACTGGAAGAGATTATACTGAGTGAAATAAGCCAAGAAGAGAAAGTCAAGTATCACATGGTTTCACTTACTTGCGGAGCATGAGGGGTAACCTGGAGGACAGTGGGAGAAGGAAAGTAAATGGGAAGTAGGGTAATCCAGGGAGAGAAATGAAACAAGAGAGACTTTGGACACAGAAACAAACTGAGGGACTTGGAGGGAGGGGGATGGAGGGATGGGAGAGCCTGGTGGTGGGTACTGAGGGCACCTATTGCATGGACCACTGGGTGTGGGGAATGGGGAATGAATCTTGGAACACTGAAAAAAAAATTAAGTAACAATAAAAAAAAAAAAATTCCAGTTTTTCCCAAAGGCAGCTGAGATGAGAATCACTCTAGAGGGAGTCCACAGAAGTTCTTTAGAGACAAAGCTGGTTGTGTGTATTTATTTTCTACAGCTTATTTTATTTTCATAGTGTAATTTCTTAAATCATGATTTAAAAATATTATTACTTTTATGTGTGTATTGGGATTGGGACTAATCAATCAAAAAATGGAAAGATGTATGTCAGTTAAATTCAGGTTCCTCTGTATATTTTGTCACTCTTGTCCTATTTTATAGGGGTTCATAATTTTTTGTTCACCTAGGACAGTATCTTGTACAAGTTCTGCCGCTTATTATCTATATGACTTTAGGCAAGTATCCTAATCATTAAAATGAGGATGAAATTACCACCTGTTTCAGAGTTTTGGTGGGTTTAAGGTGATAACTCTTACCAAGCAATCACAGGAAAGCTGACATAAAAAGGGAACTCAGTTATTATTAGTTATTATTATCAATATGACCCAAAACTGGGCATTGGCAATGTTAAAACAAATACAAATGTGGTCCTATGTACTGGACTAGCACCATTTTCAATTTAAAATGTCAGAAAAATACATTAGAACATTTTATCGTTAGATATGCAGAATATAAAGTAAGTTTCTCTCACATAACAACGGCTCTGGAAACAGAGTTAACTTTTGTTTCTGCTTCTGTTTTTTTAAAATATTTTATTCATTTATTTGACACAGAGACAGAAAGAGTGAGAGAGAGAGAGAGAGAGCACAAGCGGGGGAGCTGTAGAGGGAGAAGGAGAAGCAGGCTCCCCGTTGAGCAAGGAGTCCCATGTGGGGCTCCATCCCAGGACCCTGGGATCATGACCTGAGCCCAAGGCAGACACATAACCAACTGAGCCACCCAGGTGCCCCGTCAGTTAGCTTTTGTTCCAGATATTGAAATTTACTTACATCTTTTTGGGTTAATTCCCTCCTTCAGCAATCTTGCAAAGACTAAATTGTGTGAGGGCCAAGATGGAGACTTGTCACTTGCCTTTGGTTTATCTCATCTTAACAGGATTTGAGGAAGTAAGGCATATGCCTGCACATATACCGTTTGAAAAGTAAAGTAAAACAGCACAACAGTGTTTCCTCTAAGGCAATTCTAAAAACTTCTTGTCCTAGATTTAATTATTCATCAGAGCACTTCCCTTTGAAATAAAAATGTCCCAGTGTCACCACATTAAATATGATAATCCAGGAGAAAAAAATAAAGGGTAAAATTATAAAAAAAAACAACAACAACAACCATGAAAAGGGAGCTCACCAGGAAAGGTTTGAGCTGCTAATGAAGCCACAATATGAAAAGGGTTAGTCCACAGTAAAAATTTGTATACGTTGTATTTTTATTTTCAACAGAGGTCAATTTATCACTGGAGAAGACTTACATCTGACATACCTATCTTCAAAAATTTTACCAATTATTTATTTTGATTTCTAATATTACAGCTGCCAGATAAAATATAGGATGTTGTCAACTTTAGATTTTAGATAGACAGCAAATAATTTTTAGTGTATGTTCCCACAAGCATTACAGAACACTTACTTAACACGAAACAAAATTCATTATCTATCTAAAATTCAACTTTAACCATCTGTCCCTTATTTTTATTTCTTAATCTATCAACTCTGACTTAAACTACAGTTTGTGTTTTTGATTAAAAAAAAAAATTACAAGAGCTTTTAGCAGTTGGTGGGTAATGCTTTTCATTTGGCCTAAATATGTAAAAGAGAGTGAATTCTTCTGAGACTGCAAAGTATGCCCATTTGATACAAAGTAGACACATTTTCAGTGCTAAAAAATAGTACTGAATCAAAGGCAAAAGTTCACATTAAAGTATGTGAATGATGCTTTAGTTTATTTGTCACCAGAATTAGAGATGATAAATGTACAGAATGAGCTTCTTTGTTTTGTTTTGTTTAAAGAATACAATCTGGCTTCTTTTTTTTTTTTTTTAATTCACTGTGAGTAATCCAATTTATTTTTAGGGAAAAAATCTGTGGTTGATAAACATGGATGTTCTAGAATTATTTTATATTATGAATAAGTGTCCAAGTTGAAAAAGGTATTAAGTAAAATAAAAACATAAATTGGGAAAACAACTTATACACTGAACCAAATTTTGATATCCCTTTAAGTATATGCTCAGTGTGTGTTTTAGAGATTCAGCTCTTGCATCACCATGGCCTCAGGAAATTTATTCACTCTGCATTGGCCTCAGTTTCCTTATTTTTTAAGGTTTATTTATTTATTTTAGAGGGAGAGAAAGCATACGAGTGGGAGGAGGGGCAGAGGGGGAGACTCTTCAAACAGACTCTCCACTGAGCACAGAGCCCATCCCAACCTGGATACCAGGACCCTGAGATCAGGACCTGAACCAAAACCAAGAGTCAGATGCCCATCTGACTGAGGCACCCAGGTGCCCGGGCCTCAGCTTCTTTTATCAGTTATAAGGGGTAATAAAAATACTGAAATCATAAAAGGTTTCCCAGAAGTAAGGACTGATAATTCATAGGAAGCATAAAGTTTGGTGCAAGTTCATTTCAGAAAATATTAGGTGCTCTCTCAACTATTAACCTTAATTTCTGAAGAATACCCTGAGATAGTAGTTAGGATACAGTTCTTAGGTTCAGGAAGCCCAATTTCTGATATTAGGACTATTTCTATACCGTGGGATTGGAGGTCTATCAACAAAAGGACATATTAATTGTGAAAGTCACCAGAAAGAGCATAATATATAGCAAGTAAGTAATGAGCTTAAGAGAGTATTATCTAAGGAGCCCTTCCATTGTATTCTACCTTCTCTTGTTGGCTCACCTTTGCCTCTAATTTTCAGGAAAGAATCATCCTATCAGATATATACCTGTGGCATTGTTTGGAAGGTTTCTTTGACACAGAATGGCTCACATAACCAAAAACTGGTATTAAAAAAATGGAAGAATCACACCAAGGAAAGAGTACCACAGAGTTATTTTGTAATTATTACACACTGTCATAACCATAATTCTACATAAAACCCAGGTATATCAAACTGTTTTGACAATGATTTCAAATTTTATTTCTCATAAAATAATAGATTTTTAAAATCTGGTGGTTTGAGTTTAATTTTCTCTTATGCTTAATCTCTGATACACTTCCTTTTCTTTCTTCTACTATGTCTCCCACTCACATTCTCTGGAATGTCAAGTCTTTGTGTCAGAGCCTGATTAATTTTCATGAGAAAAAAAAAATTTAAGGCCTTGCTTACATACTTAATTAAAAGTTCCTCTAAGTACCATGTTTTTTATCAATACTACTGTTAGGTGAATATTGCTTCTCTCTTACTAACTCTGCAAACCCTTGATATTATTTACTCTTTAGTCTAGATATTTTTTTTCATTTTTTCCCTCCCATCTTCCTTCCCTCCTTTCTTCTTTCTTTTTCTCCCTTCCTTCTTTTCTTTCCCTCCTTTCCTCCCTTTCTCCCTTCCTTTCTTTTTTTTCTTTCTTTCTTCTTTCTTTCTTTCCTCCTTCCTCCTTCCCTCCTTCTTTCCCTCCTTCCTTCCTTCCTTCCTTCCTTCCTTCCTTCCTCCCTTCCTTCCTTCCTTCCCTCCTTCCTTCCCCCCTCCCTCCATCTCTCACTCTCTTTCTTTATTCTTTCTTTCTTCTTTCTTTCCCCTTCCTTCCTTCCCTCCATTCTTTCCTCCCTTCCCTTTGTGACTAATTGCTCATTCTGAAAGCCCTAGCTTTCATATGATCTGGAGTGCACTGTAGGATCTGCATTTTGTAATAGGCTGTAACACTGTATATTCTCTGAGTACTCTAAATTCCCTGATTGTGAATACTCTATATTCTCTTATGTGAAGACTCTATATTCTCTGATTGTGACTTTCATTTTCTGACCCTTTTTTCTTAGCCAAGACATAATAATGTGTGTGTGTGTGTGTGTGTGTGTGTGTGTGTGTGTGTGTGTAGAGCAGGAAACTTTTAGAGTCTGGGAAAAAGAATTCTGTTAAAAGTCATGGGTTTCAGCATTGCTGGAGTTTTAACTCCTAAAATATTTAGTGCTCATTGTCATATGGCCAACAGGGTCTGATCAAGCTGTCTCCTTCCTTTAAAATTTTCTCCATTTTCTCTGGTAAACCATTGAAACATTAGGCAAAAGATAAATAAGTAGTATTTGTTCTCTCTCTCAGACAAGTGCATCATTCTAAAATTACTTGGTGACGTATAGTGTTTAATAATTACAGTGTTTTTTAAAAATAACTGTGGTGTTAATAATAGGTTAATAATTAAGTAAGCTCTATCAAAGATTTTATCAAATTGGCTTATTTGATCTATAAATCAAGTCCATGGGATGGGGATATTTTTCCCCTTTTATAGACTTACTGAAGTTAAAACATCTGTCTACCAAATGCCAAAGTCAGGTTTTAAATACAAGCAGTTTGACACCAAAGTCTGAGCTCTTTACAACAATGATATGCCAGCTTTCCATCTGAACATTTAATCTGTTTGTATACCTATAGTTCTTCGCAAAGTTCCCTTTTTCTCCAGACAACTGGGAAAATAATAACAGTAGCCCTCCTTGAATAACTGGAATCCAATCTCCTTCCTCTGCATTGCATTTTATATTTGAAAAAACTTAATTGAACAAGTTGTCATTTGTTACTTCATTAGTTCATTCACTCATTTATTCCCATATTCAATAAAGATATATTGTCCGCTTCCTGCAGCAGTAATGCTTTGTTAAACTAGGCACTTTCCAGATTTCAGAGGTTATTTTTTTTCCCCCTGCTAGAATTAAACTCTTGAACTGCTGATGGATTAATCAGATTTCTATAAGAACATGCTAGTGGACGTTCTCCTTGGTTTCAGCTGTCCTGAATGTCCTTGCTGGCCATCGGGTCCCTTTTCCCTGACAGTGCCATTCCTTTGCCTTATGGAGGCCATCATCTTTTTATTTTGCTCCTGGTATGTTTTCCTGGTTGACTCTCTTCTCTCTCCATTGCTTTGTTTATATGGTCACAGGTACAGTAAAACTGATATTATAAGTGCCAAGGGAAAATCTTGTTTGAATCATGAGTTTTCTTTGTATGATAGGAAAGTGCTTATTGTTTTCACCATAGGGTCTTTTCTTTGCAGGGGTCCGTGTCAGGGCTAGAAGATTGGCAGTGTTATAGTCCAAAGTGTGATCTTGGGTGTCATAAAGGAAAATAGGCTTTTGCACATTTGGAGACCAGAAACCGGAGCAAGTTCATGGCAGCAGCAGCCTCCGGAGGGCCACAGAAGGAAAATACAACGTGAGCAGGGAAGCCGGTACTGTTTGCCAAGGATGTTTTGTTGTTGTTGTGTTAGCAAGGCTTTCCACCTCCCTTGGTTCTGGAGTCAGAGTGAGATTGCACTCTAGTGACACCACTATTTTTATAAGACAAAGAAAAAGAATTCCTCATAATGGACAACCAAGACCATTCACTGCTATTTAGATCGAGCTGAAATGTGTTCTACCACAACAAGAAATGTATTCTCAACTTTGTCTGGTGCTTGCTTCTCTGCCCGGAGAGAAACCCCATCTTCCTTCAGAACTTCCTGTTGTTCCCTGTAGCCTACTTTTTAGTGTGTCCTACTTATTTCCAACTGTCACTAAAATGTCTCGGAGCGTTGCTTTTCACCGGGAGTTTTCATAGGAATCACCAGGAGAGCTTGTTAAACCCAACCCCCCACCCCCAGAGACTCTGATTCTGTAAATCTGAAATGGAGTCTAAAAATTTGCATTTCAGCTCTGTTGATGCTGCTGGTTCTGGAATCTGACTTGGAAGGGACTTTGCAGATCAGAGACCAGATATAGGAAGTAACTTGTCAAAGGTCATATAGATACTCCATCAAAGTGGTGTAATGCTTTCTATTATGTGACTCAGACTTTTTAAGTAGATTTAGCTTTATTCCTCTAGAATCAGCAGAGTGTATTTCTCTAAATGGCTTCATTGGCACACATAAACCATTACCAATATAGACAGGGTCAGGAGGAAATAGACCTTTGTCCAATTCACACTACTCTGTGTTATTTTGGCTTTCTTAAAGTTTAAAACTCTTTGCAAACAGCAAAAAGAAAAGGATTGGGGGTTATGTGCATTCTTCTCCCCTCTAACATTAGATCTTCAATGTGCGTGTGACTTATAGTATCTTTACTGGGTTTTAAATAAATCTTATTTTTCATGACTATCTGGTATCTTTCCTTCATCTTTCAAAAAGTGATTAAAACTGATTCCAGCTACCTAATTATCTTTCTCTTTTGTGGAACAGGACAGGTTTCCTGAAGGAAAGCTTTTGTGAACCCAAACCCATTGAAAGATGGCTACATTTTCAATTTGTACAAAGCAATCATAGGAGAATAAAAAATCAGGTGTAGTTTTTTTGTATAGTATATGGTTCTGTACTAAAATAGGGAGAATTATCACTCCTTGGCTAGAAGGGGTCCAGTACCATCTTTTACCATGTTTTCTGTGGCAAAGTCTTCAAGTTATGGCAAGTACTTTAAGTCTTCTGTGTCTTTCTCTTGAAGCTAATAGTTTTTGTCCTGAATGATATGTTAAGTCTTTGTGATAATTTACTCTTTGTTTTTCTTTTCTGAGATTGATAAATGCGAGTCTTTAACTATTAAGAAGACCATGAAAGGGGAAGCCTTCTTACTAATAAAATCATTATATTGAGAAATACTAGACGATGTTCGTGCCTTCTACATATTCATATAAACTATCTACTCCGATGGGGAATAAAGTAATAGAAGAATTGGGGTGCCTGGGTGGATCAGTCATTAAGCATTTGCCTGAGGTTCAGATCATGACCCCAGAGTCCTGGGATCAAGCCCCATATCTGGTTCCCTGCTCGGTGGGAAGCCTGCTTCTCCCTCTTTCACTCCTCTGCTTGTGTTCCCTCTCTCACTGTGTTTCTCTCTGTCAAATAAATAAAATCTTAAAAAAAAAAAAGTAAAAAACAGAAAGTAGTAGAAGAACTTCTACTCAGCTTCTACTCAGAAAGCTAGTAAGAAAGGATGGGAAGAGAAGGAAGAGGCTAATTTCAATGGCTTTCTGAGACATAAGCTAAAATATTGTTCAAACATCAGAAAAATCTAATTAAAGGACCAATATGGATATGAGGACAGATGTAAAGGATTTTAAAGAGATAATGAAAGACAAATTACTGTCAAGGAAGGGTAATTCTGTCTGGCAGGTAATACTGAAACACTGTGATATGATATTATCTTAGGAAAAGCCTGTCAACACAGATGTGGTACGTCACAAAACTCTTGAGGGAGAGATAACCTGCCTATCACTGGCGATACAACCAGTTTTCCTGGCAATTAACATCACTGAATAGAGAAGGGATGGCATGATCATTTTCCAGATAAGAGCATGTGAATGTGTCCATACTGGGTAAGGTTTGAGTTTACACTTCTTGCTAAATTAAGGAACTATAGCCCCAATATGAAAATCTGTAATAAATGACACAAACACCATAATTTTATGCATTATTTGAAAACTCAAAAAAGACATAAAGAAAGGCGAAATTAAATTTATAAAATGTAAGTTCAGTGAACACACATTTAAGAGGAGAGGCAAAAGTTTGATCCTAAATTCAAATGTCTTCAGATTAAAACAAATTGTCCCATTTTTGGACATTTAAGTCATATACTACCCACTTGGGTGTATCAGTGTGATATGCCTTATTAACTCACAAATGTCAAACACATTAACAGACATAAGGGAAGCAAAAAACAAAAAAACAAAAAAACAAAAACAGAGAGAGAAAAAATGATCAATGATCAAAGTGTTACCTACCCACATCTTGAGATGGTTGCCCAGATGAATTTTTTCAGACTTTTCACAACTGGATATTTCCAATATCTTTGTTTGTTTTACAATTTCAGTGTTTAGTGAAAGAATTGCAATCACATTGATAAAAGTCTAAAAAAAAAACACAAAAATAAAATTAAAGGAAAATATTGTAAAATAAACATCCATGAATCTATATTGATGTAAATTATTGAATAAATTATTACATAAACTTGTTTAATAAATAAATGAGAGAGAAATAATGAATTATCCTTACAAAAAACTCCATATAGTGTATGTAATCTCCCTGAAAGAGGGAAGCTTAACCCCCGTGCTTGTGACTGAGGGCTGACTTATTGAATTGTTTCCAAAGAACAGAGAAAAAAATCGTAACTTTACAATGGAGGAACTTGTCATATTGATATCATGTACCCCTGATGTGAAGGAATGAGAAGAGAACATTATGTCTGTGATATTCTTCCCCCCAAAATGCAAATCCCAGTCCGATCCACGACAAAGCAGAGGCAGAGTCAATGTGAGGGGTATTCCATAAAACACCTGACCAGCACTCTCAGAACTGCTGAGGTCGAGAAAAACAAGAAACAACTGAGAAAAATTGGAGGAGGGAATATTAAGGAGACTCGCACGTGGTATCTTTAATTGAATCCCAGAATAGAAAAAGGCCATACTAGATATAAAACATTGCTGTTTTAAGCCTTCATGGTTGCAGCAGTGGTCACTTGGCATGAGATAGCCCAACTTGCCAGTTGTAGCGGGCAAAAGAGCAATTGTTCATTAAGTGATATAAGAGTAAACGGCCATCCTTTTCACAAAACTAATGTGTCATTTGGGAAAAAATTATATTGGATTCTTCCCTCAGTGATCATATAAAAATAAATGATAGATCAAAGATTTAATCACTTAAAAAAAAAAAGAAAGAAAAGAGGGGCGCCTGGGTGGTTCAGTTGGTTAAACGACTTCCTTCAGCTCAGGTCATGATCCCGAAGACCTGGGATCAAGCCCCACATCGGGCTCTCTGCTCCGCAGGAAGTCTTCTTCTCCCTCTCTCACTCCCCCTGCTTTTGTTCCCTCTCTGGCTATGTTTGTTTCTGTCAAATAAATGAAAATCTTTAAGAAAAAGAAAAGAAATGGGCGCCTGGGTGGCTCAGTTGGTTAAGCGACTGCCTTCGGCTCAGGTCATGACCCTGGAGACCCGGGATAGAGTCCCACATCGGGCTCCCTGCTTGGCGGGAAGCCTGCTTCTCCCTCTCTCACTCCCCCTGCTTGTGTTCCCTCTCTGGCTGTGTTTCTCTCTGTCAAATAAATAAAATCTTTAAAAAAAAAAAAGAAAAAAAGAAAGAAAAGAAAAGAAAGCTCTACAGCTTTTAAAATCAAATATATGGAATATATATAAAATAGAAACCAAAGAAAATATGATGAACTCAAATGCATAAAATGTTAAATATACTTTTGCCAGAAATTCCAGGGACAATGATCCTGCTACTACTACTTCTACTATTACTACCAAAGCACCGCAAATATAGGAAAATACAGGAAATAAAGGCAAAGAACCCTTTCACATAAACAGGAATACCCATGAAAGAAACAAATTAAAAAAAAAAACAATTTAAAAATTTCACTAAAAAGGAAAGAGGATAAATTCATGAAACATCATTCAATTTCATTCTTCATTTAGAAAATACAAATTAAAAATTAAAATGATTATTATTCCCTAATTGTACTTCATGTCTATTCCATAGGAAAACATCTGTCATCGTTTTTGATAAATCAAATCTTTAGGGAATGATAACCCCAGGGTTATACAGACTTTTAAGTAGGAAAAGTGGAAGACTCCAATTCAAGGCTCTAATTCAGTTGGTGAACAATGATTCCAAAACTAGATAAGTATTAAAACAGAAATTTAAAGCCCAATTTTACCTATGAATGCAGTTGCCAAAAATTATATCATAATTTGTACCCAGGAATACTTGAAAATAATTACACACTATGACAAGTTAGAATTGTCCCCGGAGTGTAATATATAAAGGTGGCTTAAAATAAGGAAATTTATTTAACTCAATTATTTATGTTATTAATATAAAATATAAAAATACATGATTATAAATAACATTTAATTCCCATTATTATAACCAAACATTTAGACCAAGCTAATGAAAAAGGTTTCATTGACCTAACATAGGATATAAAATGTTACATTAGCACTTGTAATGATTAGTAAGTTGGAATTATTTTCTTTAAAGTAGAAAAAGATAAAAATCTCTTTCATAACCATTTTATTTAGCTTTCATGGCATGTCCCAATTCATGCAAAAGAGAGAGAGAGAGTCGGAGAAACCATAGATTGAAGAGAAAAATTTTATAATGGGAATAAAGAAACAAAGTAATAGTACCAATACAAGAATTTAATGGATAAGAAGACAAATTCCATCTCTCTCTCTAAATTCTCCTTTCAGATACAACTACATATCACAAGCACAATGAATGGTACACTTATAATCTAATAATAACCAATTAAGAGAAAAAATCAATCATTTAAGAAGAAATGTAAAAAAAACACACGATTTTTTTTGTATTTGTATTGATAACCTTGAAAGAAAACCAAAATAAATATTTTAGTTAGGTATGGAAATATGTCATTTCTTTTTTTTAAGTTTTAATTTATTTATTTGAAAGAGAGGAACACAGTGAGAGAGAGAACACAAGTAGGGGTAGTGAAAGAAGGAGAAGCAGGCTTCCCGCCAAGCAGGCAGCCCGATGCGGGGCTCCATCCCGGAACTCCGGGATCATGACCGAGCCCAAGGCGGGCACTTAAAGACTGAGCCACCCAGATGCCCTGAAATATGTTGTTTCTATTCAGAGAAATTAAGAAATTCAATGTAATTCTAGTGAAAATAGCATATTTTCACAAAAACTTTGACAAGGCTAACTTAAAATTTGTATGACAAAATAAAGGAAAAGAGAAAAAAAAGTAAAGAAATTGCGAAAAGAGAACGAAGCTTTTCTTTTCACCTGTAAAGACCTATTATACATACAGACAGATTAAGGGAGTATATGTTATACATATATAAATTAAAAACATAAATATCAGTGAAAATACGCAAATATACTTGTTGAACAAAATTGAGTAATGGGAAAAGAAATATAGAGAAATCTGAAGATATTTAACAACTTGGTGACATGCATTACTGAAAAAGAGTGGATGTTTTAAAATAAGTGATGTTGAGGAAATTGACTCTCCATGTGGAATAAGAATAATATCTGATTATCTTACACAATACATAAAATAAATTTTAGCTGTACTAATCACATAAATGTAGAAAGTAAAACTTTGACATGTGTTAGAAGAAAATACAGAATACTATCTTTACAAAAAAAAAAAAAAAAAAAAAAGAATACTATCTTTACCATGTGGGTGCAGGGAAGAAAAATTTAGGATACAAAAATGTAAAAATAATAAGTGTGATAAATTTAAATTAAAAATAATATAAATTTGCCATTAGGTGCTTAAAATATATATATCTGCAGATTTATATCCAGAATAAACAAAGAGCAACCTGATTGTGAGGCTGTTATATAACACTATACAGATAATAAAAATTTATATATGTGCAAAGACTGAGTGCATGGTAAAATCCAAATGAGGTAAGTGATTTACTTAATGGTATTACAGCAGTGTTACCAGTGATTTGTTCCTTGTACGATGGTTATGTAAGATGCTATCACTGGGGGTCTGAGTGAAGGTATTAAGGAGCTCTCTGTACCTGTTTTGTAGTCTAATATTAATGTAAAATTACTTCAAAAGGAAAAGTGAAAGAAGAATGTTGTAGGTTTTTCTAATTGCAAAGATCACTTTGTACTAACCGTACTGAAAAATTGTATTTATCTGTGGTCCTAGGCACTCCTCAGAGAATAAATGTGATGACCACATTGTTATGGGCTCTAAGTATATGCCAGACGGCCATAAGATGACAAGGAAACCATCACATTACTTGGCAAATCATCTTTTTGTCAATAGTACACAATGCTATTATTCATGCATCCAGTAAAAATTATAAAATAAGTACAGAATTGACTCTTTATTATCTTTTTCCTCATTCATTTCCCTCACACATCATATTCAGTTACACCAGAAGACCCCAAGAACCAGTCTGTAGAGGTGTCTCCACTGCTACTCTCTCAGTGTAGCTTCTCATCGACCCCTTCACAGAATACATTTAAGAGTTTCTTAATTTAGGGGCGCCTGGGTGGCTCAGTGGGTTAAAGCCTCTGCCTTCAGCTCAGGTCATGATCTCAGGGTCCTGGGATGGAGGTCCACATCAGGCTCTCTGCTCAGCAGGGAGCCTGCTTCCTCTCTCTGCCTCTCTGCCTATTTGTGATCTCACTCTCTGTCAAATAAATAATAAAAAATATTAAAAAAAAAAGAGTTTCTTAATTTCTCTGTCTGCCTTCAGTCTCCTTTCCTTCTAAACCAGCTCCTTGGCTACTCCAAGTTTTCCTTTTTCTCTCCCTTCCTTCCTCCCCTCCTTCTTCCCTTCCACCCACCCCCTCCTTCCTCCTACCTACCTCTTCCTCCCTCCCTCCATTCCTTCCTCTTTTCCTTCTTTCCTTCCTTCCTTCCTTCCTTCCTTCCTTCCTTCCTTCCTTCCTTCCCTCCTTCTTTGTCTGCCTCCCTCCCATCCTTTCTTCCTTTCTTCCTATATATTAAAAACACACTATAAATATATGTATACTATATATGTATAAAATTATAATTATAGACACTTTATGTATGTATAGTATATGTATGTTTAGTACATATTCATATATACATATATGTTATATACTTGTGCACATAGGCTTTTTTTTTTTCAACAGACCCTCCTTATTCAAAAATATAGAGGAATTCTTCACTATCAAGAATTGTACATTGATTGCTAAGCCTGGCTTTCAAGATCCTATAAAACAGAAAGCCCAGCTGCTCAAGTTCACCCTTCACTTCTCTGAACTAACTGTTCCTTCAGGTACCTTACCCCTTCCACCCCTTTGCCATTGCTCTCATACCTCCTTGAAACACTGCTGAACCTATTCACTCTTTTGTGCCAATCAAATTTGATTTATCCTTTCAAATACCTCTTGAGGTCCCACTGGTATCTTAAGATTTTCCTTCATATCCGAATTTGTTAGAACTCCTCTTTTCTCTCATGTTTTGCTGCACTTGTAATAGGGACTGTAAAATGTAATATTTCATTTTTCTCTATTATTTATTACTCTCTTCCTTGTGCTATCTTCTTACAAAGACGGTAAGGTCTTGTGACAGGGAATAGGTTTGTATTTCTTTAAAGATTTCATTGTACCTGACACAATAGCGCTCTCTCTCTCTCTCTCTATATATATATATATATATATTTTTTTTTTCAAATTATACATCAGTTTTTTTGTTGAAGTAGAGACATCTCTAACTGCTGAGGTCTTCTTAGGTTCCCGAGTTATAATAGTGGTTTCTATCCAATTAACAGTTCCCCAAACACTGGATAAATAGCAGATTCAAGAAGCTTGTATTTTAACATAGGTTTCTAGTCACTGACAGGACAATAAACCATATTTACCTCCCACTAAGATATGATACTTTGGAAATCTCCTAGGCAAACAAGTACGCAATTCCAAGAGCAAATATCTCTAGAACAAACAATTCAAGCTTCTATTGATTTAAATCTGAGTTTACGTAACCACTCAAGGGTGGCCTGTGGGGGGAACAATCCCCGCCTGAATTAAGCTAATCCATCATAACACTGACTAAAGCTCTTAATCATGTTCTACAGAAGCAGGAAAGAAGTTTCAGATTTTAGGCAAAGGTGTCTCCATATTTTATTTGAATTTTTTTTTTACTTTTCCCAGAGAGAACATAATTCTTTAGCATTTATCTTCATGCTGTAGATGATTAAAAAAAAGGAAAAAAAAGAGTCAAATAGGGCTTTAGAGGTTTACAAGTTGCTAAGATCTATTATTTAAAATTTGATGTTCAAGTGCTCCTAAAATCCAGTGAAATTGTCCTAGGTGGAATTATCCACATTCTGCATAGTTTTCCTTTTATGCTCTATGGCCTACTGAGTTCACTTTGCAATTAATGGAGATTTGGAACTTGCATCCTTTCTGTGGCTGTCAAAGCTAATCCAAACATGAGTTCCAGAGAGTCTTGGGCATCACTGTGTTTCTTGGATATTGGACTTTTGGTTACCACATGTTTCAGGAGAATCAAGGGAGTCTTTGCTTTAAATTTGTTTCAAACTCAGTAAGTGAATTGAGTTTAATAATGAAATTATCAAACCTAAAATTGAAATTGGACTTATTTTTATTATTTTTTAATATTTTATTTATTTATTTGACAGAGGGAGAGATCACAAGTAGGCAGAGAGGAAGGCAGAGGGAAAGGAGGAAGCAGGCTCCCTGCTGAGCAGAGAGCCTGATGCTGGCCTCAATCCCAGGACCATGAGATCATGACCTGAGTCGAAGGCAGAGGCTTAACCCACTGAGCCAGCCAGGCACCCAAGGACGTATTTTTATTCCCAGGAAAATCTGATACTTTCATCACCATTTGTTATTTAGCAGAGTTGCCAATTTCTCTGGTGAAGTCTTTCTACTAAGAGCCTTGAGGGATAGAGGAATAGATAAACACAAAAAGAAAAGAAAACCAAATATGCATCAAATAACCAAGGTAAAAAAATTCAGGGTAACATTAGTTAAGACACTATTTTTTTTTCCTTATGTAGATGGCAGCTGTTCTTTCAAAACAATTTTTTCTCAATAGTAAAAGCATCAGGATTCATTATCACTAGCACACAAGGGCCGAAATCAGATCAAGCAGTTGTTATTGGATCTAAGGCTTTGGACCAATTAGAACATGACTGGACCATTTGTTTTCTATCCTCCAGTCTTATGCAAGTTGTAAAGAAAGGGGAATATTTAGAAATATGATTTCTGTGAATGGTCTTCTTTTCCTTCACCACAGCTCTGGCATGGAGAGACAAAAATAATGCTAAGGAAGTAGAAAAATTTTATGACTCAAAGAAGTTGTGGTGGCAATATTTCTATTCAAGTTACCTGGTTTTTCTATCATTTCCTCTGACCCACCCAAGTGCACTAATCAATCCTGTGAAGGATTTCCTGTTCCAGTGGGGAACACTTGATTGCAATCAAACGAATCAAACGACCATCTCCTGTACTGACTTTGGCATGTAGTCATTTATTATCAGTGCATAAGTTGTCTGATATCTCGAATTTAAGTCCTATTATCTGGAATGGGATAAAAATATTATTGTGATACACCTCAACTGTATTTTGAAGTCATTGTACTCAGTCTTTGTAGGTACCATTTTATAATAGATTAAAATATGTCTGAACCTGTCTCTCACACTTTAAGATCTGTGAGGGAAAATATCATAATTTACTCTTAAAATAAAATCTATAGTACCTAGCCTAGCACAAAACTTGAGACATAATGATCATTTAATATAGTTCAAATCCATTTGGCCAATTATAAATATCGAACTATTCAACTAATACTAAACTATTAATAAATAAATATGTGAAATAACTTTTGCACAGCAAGAGTAGATTATCTTCCTTGTCATCTTTCATTAGGTCTTTGTTAGAAATCAGGTTTTTATTGTAACACTCTATCAAGTCAATATATTTGAAGGAGTGAAATGATTTTATCTTAACATAAAGATTTATCATAATATAAATCATAATCATGTCAGCAAATATATAAATGAAACCAAGGATTAATCAAACTATACAGCATTTATTTTTTATTTTTTTATTTTTTTAAATATTTTATTTATTTATTTGACAGAGAGAGAAATCACAAGTAGGCAGAGAGGCAGGTAGAGAGAGAGGAGGAAGCAGGCTCCCTGCCAAACAGAAAGCCCGATGCGGGCCTTGATCCCAGGACCCTGAGATCATGACCTGAGCCAAAGGCAGAGGCTTAACCTTCTGAGCCACCCAGGTGCCCTAACTATACAGCATTTAAAGATATTTTGGAGATTTTGCAGTTTTGGATCAACTGACACAGAATTTTCAATGGCATTTGCTGAATTAATGTCTATTGAGTGAATAGATGAATTAAGAACTTAAAAAATATCCCAGCTTAATCCATTTAGGAATGTCCATTATCAATTCATGATCTCTTTACCTCAGTGGCAAAGAAAGGAGTCATTTTCTTTTATTTTTGTTTTTTGGTTGTTTTGCCTTTAAATCGCCTCTTATTTTGACACACGATTCAATTTTTTCCTTCTTTATTTGCTTTCCTAGTGAGTGTGAGTGAGTGTTTCGTTTTACCTCTTTTACTTATTGCTATCTTGGATTTGAGTAGAGTAAGCTCCCACCCATACTCCAGTTTATAAATCTAACTACAGTTTCTGTATGTATAAAGATGATGCCAGACTTACTCCCTACTGTTAAACCCAGTTTCTTCCATATCTTGAATTTGGGGTCATGAACTCATCCCCACTTCCCAGTCTAAGGATCTCCTACCCATTTTCTGAATACTCTAAGGATTCTATTCACTGTTTAGCATTTCCCACTTCACTTAGTCTTAATTAGGCACATCTTAGGATTTATGAGATACTGAACAATACAGATTTCCAACAGCTTCTTAAGAACTCAAATATATTTTGATAATTATAATTAACATAAAAACGTGTATGCAAATTATATTAATTTTGCAGCTTGCTTATAAAGAGCAGAACCTTACAGAAGTCTGGTCAAGGGAGTCTTCATAAGGGCTGTCTCCATTATGCAGACAGGGAGGACTCTAGACCAGGGGGTTTCTTATTGTTCCCTGTCATTATACTCCCCTGACTCTATTCTTCCAGACATCTTCATCATAAACCCTTCAATTATCCTAAATTGTCTTCAAATGCTTCAGATATCCAAGGCATTAAATGTTCCATTTCTTTCCAGCATTGTCACCATTATTTCTTTCCTCATCCTTCCCTGCTTCCAGCTTATCTATTTATTTTTAATTTTTTTTTCCATTTGCCTGTTCTCACAGGGAAAAGAACAATCCCTTTAGCAGAAACTTGGTTAAATATTCTCATAGTTTTAGGCTTACAGAATATTATACAGTTATAATGAAATACGTTACCTATGGAATATGTCCACTGAATTATCAAATGTATTTTGAAGCTACTTAAACTGTGTCCTCATATGGCAATGAATAGACACCTTCAGGCAATAAGTAAATGACACCTTCAGTGTCAAAGATGCTTTCTTCAATGGTCAAGATTTCTCCAAAATTTTTCCTGCTAACCGAAACCTGTGAATTTGTTGCAATTTAACTACTTTATTATCTATTGTGATAATTTAACAATTATTCCTATCAGTTTGGAAAATAAGATAGACTAAGAAATTTTCATTTTATCCACAGGTACAAGATCAGTTTAGCACAAGAAATAATTTCTTTCTTTCCACTCAGGACTGTGAGCTATTAGATATATACTAGTCAAACTTAAATAGCTGATAAGATAATCAAAATAAAAATAAAATGCTTGGAAGACTGAAATTCTTCTGTACTTTGTGTCTCTGAGGATTCCATGGAAATAACCCATCTTCATCTGTAACTGAAATATAGATGATTGGAAGCACACAGACAACTGAATTTGGAATCAGAAAACCTAGATGAATGGTTAAGGCCACCACAGCTGATGTTGGGACTCTGCCTTTTATCTCTTAATCCACATCCAAGTTCACTGCCAAGTGGAGTAAGAAGTTTGCAGAAATCTAAGGCTCTTATTGTTATTTATTTATTTATTTATTTATTTATTTATTTATTTAGCTAATTGTGCCTTTTCCTGTCTGCATGGGCACATTCTCTAGTCTCTTCAAAGCTTGCTAAAATCATAGGAGAGGCAGCCCTATAGAGGTTGACATTTAATGTTCCTAGATTTAATACTCATCTAGTGAGGATGGGAATGGTGCTAAGGTCAACATGTCAGCCATCCTGTCCCTGTTCCTCAATAGGACAATGTTGAGATACATGCTGTCTAGAATCTCCAATGAGCCTGAGCCCACAGCAATAGATCACACATTAATGAAAACTTCATTTAAGTATTTTGGCTTTGCTGTTACATGCCCCCCACACTTGTACTTTCTGAAATGACACCTATCTACCCAAATCCTTATTTTAGTGTCTGTTTTGAAAGAATATTGAACTCAGTTATTCTCCTTGGGTGCAAGATTTTTATCCATTTTAATCTTCAGTTTGCACCTTAAAACATGTATTTAATAGTATATTAAGTGGAATATGACCTCTTGCCTTGTACTCTCAAGGTAGGGAAGAATGGTGGTGACAAACAACTAAATACACATTTTTTGAAAATGAATTTAAGACCTGGGAGTACATCTGTATTCCTATGACTTAATATTCACCACACACCACCATTAGCACTACCACTCCCCCACTCCATGACAGTCTGCACACTCCTCCCTGAGTCCATAGGAGAGGTAACTCAGCAAAGGAAGAAGTAGAAATTTAAAATTGAAACACCATATATAAATACCTTAAATACATATAATTTTATTTAAGACATAAAAAATGTAACTCTTTAAGAAAATTCCTTGCTGAGATGGTGTTGACTATAAAGAATGGGAGGATAACAGTTCATTCATTCATTGAATATTTTCTTAAAGAGTGGATTATTGTTCTTCCCTTCTTCCTACCCTTGCAGGATTTCTTTTCCTTTAGTGCCTGAGGTTCTTGGTCAGGACAGTTCAAAAAATGAAGAGGTATACCAGAGGAAGAGTGGTGGTCAGCAAAGCAAAGTTAATTGAGTGATAGTACAAAGCTCCCAAAGAGGGAGGGGATCCAAAAGAATGCCACCAGAGTTTCTAAGTTTAGGGGGCTTTTATGAGTTGTTTTGTGGAACTACTTTAAGCAATCAGGGTGTGCTGAGTCATGCCAATTAGGCCTTTGGTCATGTATCCATTTACCTCTTAGGTTAATGTCTACGTGCTGATGGCCTTTTTTGACTGACCTCCAGAGGTTTAGGTCTTATCTGCCCTTTGCCCATGATGGTGACAAATGTTTTGTGATTGCTTTATTTTAGGACATTTAGGACTACAAAACAGAATGTTAGTGTGGTCCTGTCTAACCTGCAAACTAGATGTTAGTGCCATATTAACTTCATTGTCCTGATTTCATACCTTCTTATTGGGAACCCTGACCCCAACTAACTGTCCAACTCACTCTTAACAGTCCCAAACAGGGTAAAAGAGAGTGCATAAAGATGCAAAGGAGTGACAGGAGAATGTCACCTGAGCAACCTGCAGACTTACCAGATGAATTTTCTGACCTGTGAACTTCTTCTGTGTGTGAGGTTTCCAATGAACAGGGCAGTGTTTGAGTCACTCTGCAGAAGTGACAATCACGTATTTACCTTCTAGGTAATGTCTAGGCTCAGTGATGATGGGGCAAATATAAATTAAGTCAAAATTTTATTGCTATTTTAAACCTACGAAATGGGCTGAAATTTTAAAAAGATACTGTTTGTTTGTTGTTGTTTTGTTTGGTTTGCTTTGGTTTTTGTGGTATGTGGAGAAGAACCTAAACATATGTGCCTTTCTCTGGGCTCATAGTTTGTAGATTTGTGTGTTCATTTGCAAAGCTGTTTATTTTTAAAGATCTTTCTTCTGGACATTTTATTAAGGTCTTTAATAAAATTTGCATATAATTTAAAAAGCCAATTCACATTTTATAACAACACAGTAGAACCCATCTGTGTCTTCTTCCTTGCCTGGAGGCATCTACTTTCGTCTTTGTTAATGTTTTTCTGTTATTTAACTCTGAAATGCTAATTTGAGCCTTCCTCTCTTCCAGTATGTCTTTTTACCTCTTCATTATGTATTTATATCACAAAGATTTATTTGATTAGTTATCCCCATCTACAACCTAATAGTGTATAAATATTTCTTCCCATAAACTTATCAATATCCCAAATAGACCAACAAATCCATCATAAATCTATTAGTACTCTTGTCCAAAAACTCAAAATATCTAATTATCCACTAGTTCTTTTTCTGTTTCTATAGATCATATTCCTGATGCCCTTCATCTCCTGATTTTATTTGCAATTTTCATAGTTGATACTCCAGGCCTCTATATGTTTTCATGTTGGGACTATTATTATATGGTATCCTGGTCGCCACATTCCATTTGTTATGGGACTAGCCTTGATTTAAGGGTAAGATGTCCACTCCTAGTGTGACTACTGGTAGGTATAGCTCATTGGAGAATTATATCTGGCGGCTAGCTCCCACATCTTATGTCCTGAGATTTGCCAATGACTTTCATTGCTGATGGTTGCGTATGTGTTTCATTCATTGCATTGGACACTATGATGACTCTTATAACCTAGAAACCCATGCCTATAGTCTCAGGAAATGTTTATGCATTACACTTTGATATTTCTTTCATTTCACTTCCCTTATTAATTTAAACAAAACCTCATATTAATTAGATATGTTGACTGCTGACTATTCTTTAATTTCTCTTCTCAATTTCCTCCCACCCGTTTGCATTTCCCTCTAACTGCCTGGAGATTTTCTAAATTATCTTCCAAAACTCCTGTGGAATTTAAATTTATTTTACTAGACAAGAACATTCACATCTTATTTCTTTTTCTCTGATCTATTTATATAATTTCTCTAATTTTTGAAAATGGGTACAATATATTTGTTAGTCTCTGAAAATATTAATAGTAATTGTGTTGGATGTCTGCATATTTTCTTCAGTATACTGTTTCTTCCAAATTCCCTTTCTGTGTTAGTTTATCTTTTATAATGAAGGATCTGTTCAAATTTTGTGATATTTAATGTTCATAATTTGGAATAAAGTAGTAGAAATGGATTGGAAACTCAGTGGGTTTAGGCAAAGTATTCAGTAGACGACTTGTGGAATGCTAGACAATGAATCATATTTTCAGAGAGCCACACAAAATGACAATACCTATAAATGAATGTTTTTTCTTTTCTTTTTAGGATTCTCAAATAAATAAGCTGCAATATGGATGCAGGATGGGGCAAGACCTGTTGGTTCCACTTTTATTTTTTTATTTATTATTGTTATTATTATTTTTAAAGATTTTATTTACTTATTTGAGAGAGAGTAAGACAGCACAAGCAGGGATTGGGGGAGTAGCAGACGGAGAGGGAGAAGCAGGCTCCCCATGGAGCAGGAAGCCTGACAGGGGATTCGATTCCAGGACCCTGGGATCATGACCTGAGCCAAAGGCAGACACTGAACTGACTGAGCCACCCAGGCCCCTGGTTCCACTTTTGGATTGGCGATTTTTTTCTAAATAGAACATTTTCACCTTCACTGCTTAGGGTGTTTCCTTCAGCTGTACGAGGATTCCTTCAGGTTTAAGGATCCTTAATTCCTTAAGGTTTCCTTCAGCTGTACAAGGATTCCTTCAGGTTTAAGGATCCTTAATTCCTTAAGGTTTCCTTCAGCTGTACGAGGATCCTGAGCACTAAGTATTGTCAGACTGCAACTATAATTATCAATTTGTCCATCTGTCTGTGAATAGAAAGAAATTCATGATTCCTCACTCCAAATCATTAATGATTATTTCCCTTAGCAAAAATTAAAGAGGTACCCATTTTCATTTTTTATACTTGAGGTCTCTCACAATGTTATCTTATTTTTAGAATATTTAACAGCAATCCTTTCTATGCTGAATGTCGAGACAATTTGGAAATAGGAAAACAACTTGGTTCTCTGGGAAGTAGAAAGAGAAGCCCCTGGGATGGAATTTTTATCTTTATTGCACACCTGTCATTTGCTCAGTTGCATAGTTAGTGCCATAGAATTCCTTGGGCTGTGGTCAATGGCTGGCTGCATATAAACTTGCAGTTGGCTTATTTCAGAGGGAATTAATAGACAGAACTATATTTTTATAGGTCTAGCAATAAGAGGGCACATTAAATCTTAAACATTTTGGATAAAGAAAAAAAAGAGTGTTCATTGGTGAATAGAATTTCCTCTTTGAGGCAAGAAATTTCTTCTTTTTCTCTTGATAAGATGGACAATATAAATGAGTTGTTTCCCATTGTTGAGGCTCCAGACACCACTGGTGAGAGTTTCCTTAAAAGGAAGAGCACAAAGAAATGGTGTTTTAAATTTTGACCCATGTTCTCAAATTCCATGAAAGACATAAGATTACAGCAAAGTAAGCCTTAGAGGGAAAGAAGAGAAATTTTCTTATGTTTTTAAACTTAAGTCATCACAAATTTCTATGAGTGATGAAATAAAAACCTAAACAAAAGACAAGCACCATGTGTGTATGCATGAAGTCACATGGGATATTCTGAAGAATGACCTTATCCAAAATAATAAATTATCTCTTCTTAATCACATGGTTAAAGAGGCACTCTTTGAGTTTTCTTCCTTTGAAATAGAAGATAACAAGAAAACAAATGTAAAAAATATTCATTAAAATACCATTAAAATGGAACAAAAATTCTAATTTAGCATTAAGCAAGGCTAAATTATTAGAAAAAATTAAGGTTTTGGGGGTTTTTGTTTTGTTTTGTTTGGGTTTTTTAAAATTTTATTTATTTGACAGAGATAAACACAGCCAGAGAGGGAACACAAGCAGGGGGAGTGAGAGAGGGAGAAGCAGGCTTCCCGCCAAGCAGGGAGCCCAATATGGGACTTGATCCCTGGTCTCCGGGATCATGACCTGAGCCGAAGGCAGATGTGTAACAGCTGAGCCACCCAGGCTCCCCATATAACAGTTACAGTCTTAACAAAACTCATGAAAAGTGCCTATTGCTAGTTATACCATTAACAAGTATAGATTAACTTACCTTTATTTGTTCTGATTGTTGAAATTGTTTGAACTTGCATTTCTCTCATTATTAGTGACAGCAAAGATGTTTTGACATGTTTAGTCACATTTATATTCCCTAGTCTAATTTGGTTGTTCATGTTCAATGCCCATCTACTTTTTGAGATTTGTATTTTCTTACACATATTTTTTTTGCTTACAAGTCATTCTCTTTATTATTTTTCTTTTTCTGTCTCTTTTGCATTCATTTTATGATTCTTAGCAGACTATTCCATCTTTTGTCCTTTGCCATTCTTCTGTTAAATTAGGACTTCGAGAATTTTATGTTATCCATGTATAATCTACATAGGGTCAGCCTTGTAATTTTAAGAAACACATTTCCAAACTGTCAAAAATAAGTCACCTCATGTGGTTACTCCATTTAAATTTTTTCTTTGTCCCACTATATCATCTTTCAACTCCAGTTAAATTACCTAACATTTTTTTCAGATTGTTATTGGTATTATTCTTTTATGTTGATTTTCTTTAATGCTTTTGCTGAACTATTATTCTATATTTTTCATGAATTATCAATCATAATTAAAATGAAATATTGTTTCTTTAATTCTTTCATCACCTTATTGTTTGCATTTATAGATGTTCTTAAATCAAGTTTTTGACTTATTGAAACATCTCAAGATTTTTTTATATTAGTGTCAGGTGTACATGAATTACTTTTAAAGTCTTTATGTGGTTGATGATGTTCTCATTTGATTCTTTTTTTTTTTAAGATTTTATTTATTTATTTGACAGAGAGAAACACAGCGAGAGAGGGAACACAAGCAAGAGGAGTGAGAGAGGGAGAAGCAGGCTTCCCGCAGAGCAGGCAGCCCGATGAGGGGCTTGATCCCAGGTCTCCGGGATCATGACCTGAGCCAAAGGCAGTTGCTTAACCAGCTGAGCCACCCAGGCACCCCTCATTTGATTCTTACAGTCAAATATGTTATTATAGCTGAATCTAAGCTTAGATTCAGAGTCTTCTACCTTCAACATTTCATCATCAATTTCCTGAAATCTTACTTACATTCTATAAAAGAAGGAGTGAACCAGACCAATTAAATAGGCAAGGAAGATTTTATTTAAGACTACTGCAAAGTGAAGAGAGACTGAAATCAATCCTATAGAAACCAAGTGGAGAATTTTAAAGTGTTGGGTGAGCTAGGAAGAAAGCACTGGAAGACATGAGGGAATCTCCTATAGAGACTGGATCGGAGAGGCCATATATTTCCCAATGATTTCATTTTAAAGGGATGCCACCCAGGTCCTTGAGAAGATATTTGTGGATGGTAGATGATTCACATCTTAAAGGAGCGAAGAAAGAATTTACAATTGCAAGTTTTTGAAAGCAAATGCTTGAAGAAAAAGGCAGGAAAAAAACTATCTAAGCTGAAAGACATAGTGAGGCTGTCTCAGTCAGTTCCCTTAAAATGTGTTGATGTTGATGTTTTCTGTAAATATGTAAGATAATTTCTGTATTCTTAGAAATTATAAACTTCATCCAGATATGTAAATTTAGGAACCATTTGGTGTTACAGTCCTCTATTACGTTGGGTATTATTCTATTTAATACAATAGTCCCCTATTTTTGTTGCTGTTGTTATTGTTGCTATTCTTACAGTTCACCTTTGAAATACTCTCATCCAGTCTTAGAAACAGATCAGGGGTCTCCTAGGTTTAGTTTCTTAAATAATAATGTGCCTGCCTTTGGCATCCTGAACCAGGTCCTGTGACAATCACTTAGCTGTCACTCCTGATAAGTAAGCTGATTTTCAGCCATCTCAATTCAGTTATTCAAACCATTTTATTGGCTTTTCAAAACAGAATTCATTTTTAGCGTAATTTTAGATAGACATAAAAAATTATGAAGAGTGTTCAGAGAATTTCCAAATATGTGGAACCGTGTTTTCATTATTATTATCATCTTACATTAATATGATACATTTTTTGCAATGAACGAACCAATACTGAAGTACCTATCTTATTCAGATTCCCTTGTTTTTATTCAGTATCATTTTTCTTTTCTTGGATCATAGCCAGGATACCATACTACATTAGGTACTCCTTATGAGCCTCATGACTGGAAATTTATTTTACTTCTCTTGTTTCTGATTTCTTTTAAAAAATGTTGAAGAGTACTAGTCAGATATTTTGTGGGATGTCTTCTATTGGGATTGGACTGATGAGTTTCTCATGATAACCCTGAGGTCAGGAGTTATTGAAAGGAGCACAGTTATTATGTGCCCTCCTGATCGCATCCTATCCAAAGTACCTACTATCAACATGATTTATTACTGTTTATATTGACCTTGGCCACCTGGATGAGGCAGTGTTTGTCAGCTTTCTGCACTGGAAAGTTAGTATTTTCCCTCCTTCTCTAGCTCTATGGAAGGAAGTCGTTATGTATAACCTACACTTAAAGAGCAGGGAGTTATTCACTCCACTCTTACTACTTCATGTATTAATCAATTTGAACTCTGAGAGTGTAAACATTGGCTCTGAAGTACAATGCATAATGTGGATTTCAGCAGTTTTAAAATAAATTTCTCTAACTATGGCCTCATGGTCTACTCCCATTCCTATTTCTGATGATGATTTTATTTCTGTTCTGTTAGAAAAATGAACTGTCTTTTCAGTGATCCTATATGTCACCAGTATTTTTTGGTGGGCTCTCCATTCTTTCAAAAGGCCGGAAGGTTGCTCTTTCTGGAGAAAAATCAAGAACAACCCGCCCATTTTCGCTGACATTTTCTAACAAAGCTGATATCTAAAAACCTTCCATTTCCATTCTAAATTTCCTTGACTCGATTTGTCATCTTTTAGTATGAGTTATGGTCCTTGGTTTTAATGCAGATGCATTACTGACCACAACAATTGTTTTGCCCACGAGTCCCTTTGGCCTGAGAACAGTGCAAGAAATAAGGACTGATATACTGACATCTTAAAACTTTGAGAAGTTTGAGCAAGGTTTTACTTAAAGCTGCCTCAAAAGGCAACACTGATTTAAGCAATTAGAACAATCTCTTGAGCCAAATTTCTATTTCCCTCTGACTTTGTACACTTCTCCCCATCTCAGCTTTCCCAACTGCATGCACTCTCTTTCTCTGTCTCTCTCTCTCTTTCATACACACACACACACACACACACATTTGCAGGTAAGTTCTCTTCTTACTACTTCCTTTACAGCTTCCTACTAAACAACTCTTTCAAACTGCCACAGGCTACACTATATTCCTCTACCACGTAGGTGCAAATAACCTTCAGGACATGCTTATTATCACACTCCCTATTAGGGTAATTGGGAAAACCCCAATCACTAGATAAATCAATGGATCTGATTTCAGTTTTCTCTCATCTCCCACAAACTAGTATTCATAAATAGGTAATTATACATTGCACTCATAAGAAGAGTACTTTGTTTAGTGATTTATTGGATTGTCTGTCTTTTGTCTTTTGTTCCCATTGTGTGTTTCAGACATGGGTGTGAAATAGTTTACTATTTCTATTTATTTACTATTAATACTTACTATTTCTATCTATTATACATTATCTCCATGTGTCTGCTCTATCTGTATATCTCAATACTAATGCCTTGGCTCACATATCATACCAAGGACAGTCTTTTTTGGTTCATGACTTTTACTATACTTAATGTGAAAAATAATCTTGATAATTTTCTGTTTTATATGAATAATGAAACTATTCAAATATGAACCTTTATTATTTAAATGTTATGTCCTCATTTATAGTAGAATGGATATAAATATAATACATATTCCTAACTATGCTAAGATTGAAAATAATTACATATGCTGGGCGCCTGGGTGGCTCAGTTGGTTGGGCGACTGCTTTCGGCTCAGGTCATGATCCTGGAGGCCCGGGATCAAGTCCCGCATCCGGCTCTCTGTTTGGTGGGAAGCCTGCTTCTCTCTCTCTCGCTCCCCCTGCTTGTGTTCCCTCTCTGGCCGTGTTTCTCTCTGTCAAAGAAATAAAATCTTTAAAAAAAAAAAAGAAAGAAAAAAATAAAATAATTACATATGTAAAAGCATGTTATATAAATGAAAGTCGTGATTACTTCTATGGATTTTACACATATTTATTCTTAAATAAATGTTTCCAAACCAAGCACATTGACTTTATTCAATTGGAAGAAAACTTCAGAGGAGGCACCTGGGTGGCTCAGTCGTTAAGCATCAGCTTTTGGCTCAGGTCATGATCCAAGAGTTCCAGGACCCAGCCCCCATGGGGGGCTCCGTGCTCAGTGGGGAGCCTGCTTCTCTCTCTCTCACTCCTCCTGCTTGTGTTCCCTCTCTAGCTGTGTCTCTCTGTCAAATAAATAAATACAATCTTAAAAAAAAAGAAAACTTCAGAGTAAGAGGTTGAAAACCCAAATTCCTTAGTACCATCCATTCTGATTTTAAAATGTAGCCTACAAAAGACAATAGGACAAATAAATCATGCATTACCTCTACTGGAAACAGCTTTATAGTATTTAATTTCTTATTTATTTATATTCTTATTATTTTTGATGATATTAATGTTAGAAGGATAGTTCAGAATAGAACGTTGCTCAAGAACTCCTTTTCCCTGCCTTTAGAAGCAACCAAAATGTTAAATCATCTGTGTGTCATTATTGATTCTTACATATTTAATTCCAAACCATGACTTGGTTTTATAGTAATGGTATGGAAGCTATTAGCTTGGTCTTTACTTTGGCTAATTTAATTTTTCTATGTCTAAATAGATATTTCTAAACGAGATATTTAGAACTATATAGAAACTACACATCTCTATTACTAAACATATAGGAACTCTATTCATATATTTAAACCATCCTTGAAATTTTCTAGCTACATGGAAAAAAATATTACTTTTGTACAAAGTTAATAGGATTAAGGCTCTAGAAAAATTACCTACTCTTTTTTGACTCTCCTTTGCAGAGAAAACAATATTCTTCATGACATTTTCCCCTTTCAATATTTCATGTTTTATATCTAGTCATACCTTTAGAAAGAGGAGATGAAGGAAAATTCAAGGTAAAAGAGAAAAGGGAGATGTACTATTATTTATTGATTGTCTGGCATACAAACACTATGTCAAGTGTATAAATTAAATCATTTCATAATGAGAAAGTGACCATGACCATCTCTAATTGTGAAATGAACCATGAATTAGAGATATTAAGTAACTTTTCATTAGTCATTCAACTCTTAAGTGAAGTTTAAAAGTGTCAAATTTAACTTACCATGTTCTTTCACACACCCTTATCCTCAGCTCTTCCTCCCATGTCCTTGTGTGACCTGCCCCCTTGTCAAAGTCTAATTCAGGTCACCAGGCTCAGATCTAATGCTACTTTGTCTCTAATAACTAATTGATTTCTTCAAGAATAAACCATATTCATCTCCTGAAGCACCCCTTTTAATGTATATAAGTGCCCAATATTACAATTATTCTCTTGCCAGCCATCTTTAAGAACCAAAAGAAAGACACTACAATATGGTATATATCTTGGTTTCCAGAGAAGCTGGACTGTGTGTGAAGTCTTTAGTGCATTCTTTTAAATGAAAAATGAATAAAAGTGAATGAGCAAAGATCTACCAAACTGAATGACAAAAAAAGTATCATTCACAATCTTTCTCCATCCACCAAATGTTTGTTAATATTTTCCTACATTTTTGAACATTTTCATCACAGTGTGCCACAGTTGGAAATACTGAAGCTTGATTTCTAAAGAGTGATTTATATTGTAGACTTTTTCCTACACAGGTTTGGTATTCAAATTCTCTTTGTCACTATTTATTGGGAGTCTACAAAGCAAAGGAATACATCTTTGTTTTGTTGTAATAGCCACTTTTCCTTTTATTAGGGCTTTTACTATTTTTTTTGGAATAATGCCAACATCATATCATTGTTATGATTATAAGCATTGCATTTAATAAGGGGAGTTAAATAATTTGAACCCTAGGAGCAAACTTTGGTCACCAAATTTCTTTCTAAGATTCATGGAGTCAAATAACAAATGACCAGTGTAATGTTTTAGTATATGGCGTTTTAAAACTTAAAGCGCCAGCCAAATTGTGAGATGTTATAGATGGAATTTTAATGGGGTATAAAGGATGAAGGGAAAAACAGAATGAAGCCTCTCATACTTGGAGAATGGTTTTGGGGGAAATCAGAGATAGTAGTAATGAATTGCTAAATTTCGCTTAGTGGACTATAGTATAAATCCTATTTCCTGCCTCTTCACAAAATATTAAGTAAAATCAGTATTACTAACATTTGCCTTTTAGAGTTGGATTCTTTTACTGCAATACAACTGCATGCTCATTTTCCATTAGGGGGGCTGCAGGGTGAGGCTAGAAACAACCCATGGAACACAGACACATCTGGGTCAGTTACCACTGTTATCATTTATTTTTCTTCATTTAAGGATGATGCCATAATAGTGGTAGTAAGTCTAAGGCGGAGAACTTTAAGGTGCTTGCCTACCTCGATGGATCCTTTTCAACCATCACCTAAACTGTCGGCAACAAGTCTGAGTGTTCCACGTGATAGGTCCCAAGAGGAAAACAATTTTCCACTCAGACGCACTTCCTTTTAATAAGTTGACATAGCTCTTGACTTTTATTTCATTCTATTACCAGTGATTTTTTATTAATTCAGGTTTCTTTTTTTCCCTAAAGTCCATTCACTCAGGTTTGTTTTTACTAATAGAATGAAGAACTTCTTTTTCCTTATGTGTAATACAGGGGAAGGCATTTGGAATGACAAGTCCTCACAGTTTCACGCCTATCAGTCTATGAGAAAGACTAGATGGAATCAGGGTAGTCCACTACCAGCCACAAATCTTGGGATGTAGGTCACTTTTCACCATTTCAAAGCATCAACTTATTTGTCATTATCAAGAAGTACAAGATCTGGACAGTGTCATTGTTATCAGACTTTGGACTGAAAATCTACTTTAAAAACTGCATGATCTATACTCAGAGATTTGGCAGCCCCCTTAATGAATACATAGATCACTATTCTGATCCTACTCATTTAAATAGAGTAATTATAATCCTTGTCTTAAGTCTAAGAATTTTGTGTAATAATAACTTCAGTTTGGGTCTTTTTATAAAAAGAAAATAAGTCACTTTAGTGTTTTAGCAGGATTATTTAATTCGCTAATAAATAACACATCTTATTTTAAAATTACACATTTGGCTTTGAAGATTTCCGATGAGAATCACCAAAAAAACTTTTTTGCTATGTTTCAGATAATACAGATAATAGTCTTGGTTTCAGATAATACAGATAATAGTCTTGTATTAAAAAATAAATAACAGCTTTTCTCATTAACAACTTGTAAGGAAAAGTTAAAATACAAAGATACAATAAAATAAAATAAGTGAGAGCAAAAGCGTCAACACATATATGATTTATTACATTTTACAGGATGTCTAAACTCTGTTGTAATGAGGAAAGAGTCTTTTATGAAGGCGGAAAATAAATCCTTCAGTTGAGGTTTGTGGACACAGATGGATTGACAAGCTGGCTGATTTGGGTAGATCCGAGCCCAGAATTAGCGGATGCATCTCCAACGTGCACACAGGTGTCTGTTTCTGTATACAAAAGCTCATAACCCTGGTGGTGTGTACAGTAGCAGTAAAGGCTGAAAATTACTACAAGCTGTAAAACAGTTCGGTCCTCAAGTGGAAGGGGCAATTTACTTTCTACTTACTGCACAGCACCTTCCTTTTGATTCCATAGCTCCATCTCTCTCCAGCCCTCCCTCTTACTCACTTCCTCTCTCCTTCTCCACTGCACACTATAATGAGGCACAGCTAGAGATGCCTTTCAAAGCAGGAAGAAAAGCACATCTCTGAGTGGTGCAAATGGGCTGAAAATGTGTTCCTTCTCTCAGGAAAGGTTCTTACAGTGCATACTGAGAAAGATCACGTTTGTTTGGATTTTTTTTTTCCTTTTTCTTTTTCTCTCAATTCATGACATTCACACACACACACACACACACACACACACACACACACACACACACAGAGCCTTTATCTTGTGGTTGGTTAAGAGTCAAAGCCCTAAATAGTGTATGCAATGGCTCCTGGAGATCATTTTTGACTAGAATAGAGAAAGTTTCCAAATTCATTGAAAGAGATTTCTGCCTCAATAGAGAGCACTCAGTTTGGGTTGAGTAAAAGATTATAAAGGAACAGATTGCATATGAAAGAAAGAAGCAAGCAAAAACCTAGAAGGAAGCACAAGTCTTTTCTTTCAAATTCAAATTTCATATGAAAATATATTCATTTCCCTGTATGGCTTTTCACTCCCAAAATGCAGTATGTAGAAAGAAAAGTAATAGGTGTTATTCTTTCTTAAATATGTTGTCTTTTCACTGATTATGGGGGGAAAGTTTTGTGGAACTAGGGAATGGAAGTTGAGAGACAGGAGAAACCAAACAAACACATGCATTCAGGCAAAAGAAAGTATAGTCTTTATATGTTTTTTTTTTTTTTTAAGGCTTCATTATACTGTCTCAGGAATGAGTGTCACATTTACAATAACCTTGGCAAAGCAGACAAAGCCATGGTGCCTGGAAGTGGTAATGTCAAATTAAATAACTAGAGAGTTTTGTGTTTTTTCCCCTCTGATAGTGAAAAGAAATCAAGTTTCTAAATTATGCTCTATCTTCCCAATTTATGGAAATGTGAGAGTGATGAGTGAATATTGGCTGGGCTTTAAAACAAAAAGGTAGAATTCCTAAAATAACACCTTATCTTTGCCAAATAATAATGCCTTCAACTCCCCACTATATTTTTCCTTCTCACGTCTGAAGATAACACAGTCCACGTGTGTTTCTTTTCATACTTTGGAAAAACTAGACAGTGCATGTCACCCTAGACTCTGAGTTGGACAATTTCTTTTTTCATGCTTCTGTGATGGCCGTTTAGCCTTGTGTGATAACTGGAAATCACAGGCAATTCTTTAGGTATTATCAGGTCTCAGTTTGACATCAGAATAAACAAAATGAAATTAGTAAAACAGAGCGGCAAATTAAAGCTGCCTGTGTTGAAGGACTATCAATGAAATCCTAAGAAATAAAGATATCTTAAACCAACCAACATAAAATAATAATGTGTAACCAGAACTGTACACTGTCAATTCTGGCAAAATCCTATTTCTAAATTTTTTTTCAAAGATTTTATTTATTTGACAGAGAGAAACTCAGCCAGAGAGGGAACACAAGCAGGGGGAGTCAGAGAGGGAGAAGCAGGCTTCCCGCCGAGTAGGGAGCCCTATGTGGGGCTCCATCCCGGGTCTCTGGGATCATGACCTGAGCCGGAGGCAGTCGCCCAACCATCTGAACCACCCAGGCGCCCCAAAATCCTATTTCTAAACTCTGCTTGATTTAACTAGTACAGAAAGAACATCTAGAATGTTTTTGATCCTACCAAATTTGCTTAAAATGGAATACAAGTGATGTGGACCAAACAGCAAAAGCTTATCACAGGTGATGAATCCAATTTCTCTAACAGGTAAAATTTATAATAAGGGGAAGAGTATTTTGAGTGACAAAGACTGTGACTTGAGAAACAGGGTGATGAAGGAGCAAGACATCATTGTGAAATAGTCTTGGGCAGAGATCTTCCTAGAGGATTACAGTTGTACACATGTAGGTGACATGAATGATTATGAGACTTAACAGTAGGCCCAAAAGTTTAAACAGTGAGCTCCTAGGATGCCTTTCCACTATAGATGCCCAGTGCACAGTGTGACATATAATAAATACTATTAAACAGTTTTTACCTAATGGCAATCCTGATTTTTAAAAAAATGCCAAAAAACATTTATCTATGTATACTCTTAATTTTAAAGACACTAAATAATTAAAATTAGCCTATGCATATCTTAAGCAAATGTAATATCAAAGAGAAGTTCATACTAAATCACAAGTCAGTTACTGCAAGTTTCCTTGAAACATAACATAAATGAAGTGTTTAATATTTAGAACTGTCTAAAAATTGAACATAGCACCTACACGACACTCCAGTACTGAGTTCTTAGCACTTGAGGTATTCAAGCCAAAGTGGAATGATTGTCTTTGAGGATGGAATGGAATGCATAAGCTTTGGAGGGGAATAATTAGTCAGTTGGCTTTAAAACTGCAGGTGTGCTGACAACGCTGAATCTATCTTTGGCCCTTCATCTTATTTATTTCCTGTGCAATGACCTTCCTTGTGGCTATGTGTTCCTGGTCCCTTACAGGTTACTGTAGGCCCTGAAGGGACAGTGAGAATGCTTGTTCTGCATGCCAAAGTGGCACCCCGCGAGGGCTCCACTTGAGATAATGACTCCTTGACCTCACCACAATGCTCCTCCCTGTATAAAAGCTGTGACTCAGGCGCCTGGGTGGCTCAGTGGGTTAAAGCCTCTGCCTTAGGCTCAGGTCATGATCTTAGGGTTCTGGGATTGAGGCCCGCATCCGCATCCGGCTCTCTGCTCAGTAGGGAGCCTGCTTCCTCCTCTCTCTCTGCCTGTGTCTCTGCCTGCTGGTGATCTGTCTCTCTGTCAAAAAATTAAATAAAATCTTAAAAAGAAAAAAAAAAAGCTGTGGATTAAGGTGTGGACTTTGCGGATTATGTTTGCATAAGGCTTGGGTCATCTGCCCAATGTCCTCTGCAGTAAGTTACCCGAAATAAAATTCTTTGTAAATGGTATGAGGTACCTTGCTTTGTTTTCCCATCTCCAAGTTATCTTCTCAGTCTGGAGGATAATTTATTCCCTCTTCCACCTTCTAACAATTCCTTTTGACACATTCTTTTTTTTTTTTGGACACATGTATTTTATCATTTGTTAATTTCTCTAATATTTCTTCACATATTCAGATTAGAGAAACAGCTTGGGTTGATTACATAACTTTCTTCTTTTACAACTTGGAAACATTTAGAAATAACTAGTGGTATCCTCTCTAACCAGTGTTTGCCAACAGAGTTTCACTGGAACACAATTCCTCATTTGGTGGCATAATTGACCTGTTGCAGTTGAGGCCATGTGGTTTTGTAAAGACAAAAAGATTTACTATCTGGCTCTTTACAAAAAAATGTTTGCTGATCTCTGGTCTAGAAACCTATTTGAACTATCCATATGATTTTGGCAAAAATATCCAAGCTTCATCCCCAAAACACAATGATTGTTTTGTGTAATAAAAATAAAAATTTAAAAATTCAAAAAAGTTTAAAGAACTAAAATTATGAGGACATATATGGCTGACTTGCATTATTTGCTTATAAATAACAGAGGTTTGCCTCACCATCTGTATGTTGAAGTTTTTTTTTTGTTTTAAAGATTTTATTTATTTATTTGACAGAGAGAAACACAGGTAGAGAGGGAACACAAGCAGGGGGAGCGAGAGAGGGAGAAGCAGGTTTGCTGCGGAGCAGGAAGCCCAGTGTGGGGCTCAATCCCATGACCATGGGATCATGACCTGGGCAGAAGGCAGACACTTAACGACTGAGCCACCAAGGTGCCCCTGAAATGATTTTTTAAAGTGTACTAACATATAAACTCTTAATAATTGACACATATATTTGTTTATGAATATTTTCATTAACATCAAACAAATTAATTTTCCCAGTGATTGGCTGTGAGTGCACATAGTAGAAAACTCTCTGTGATCTGATGGAGAACAGTGGTACCTATGTTCTGGTCAAGAGGGCTTTGCGAATGCATAATACAAAGCATTTCTAATTTGGAATTTTCTAATAAAAGAATAAATCATAAGGAATTGCTCTGTTGTTTCATTTAAAAATAATGATACAGTATAACTTTTTCATTTTAGATTTTTTTATTTTGTTACTTTTGTAAACGAGATAGTAAATATTATATTTCAACCTGCGTTTCAAAAGAAATAAAAATTCTACAATGGAGTTATTCAGCTGAATGGAAGTTTTCTAAATTATATGTGCCTTCTTTTCTACTCTTATGCAGGGTTTAGATATTCATAAATATTTAAAAAGTCAGGTTTTCAAATCCAATATGACTGCAATCCATTTTAACAGTGAGGACTGAATTGTTTTTGCCCCTGTAGGTGAATAAGATAGACAAGCTAATTGCCTTTTTAACTTACAGATTTTCAGCACAAGATCTCATTATCATTTGCTTTCAGGAATGAATTTCTCTTGAGTTCTGATAGAGAGTACGCTTCTTTTATTATAAAATCATGAACCCTTTACCTTCCCTCTCTTCCTCTAAATTCCCATACAGAGTGCTAGATAGAAGACTGATTTTCTTCATCACTGTTTCAAGTGATTCTTAGAATAACTTGAGAGAACAAGGAACATATCACATTAGCATAACAGAATACTTGAAAAATCAATGGCTATGCCTAGGTAGAAATGATTGTACCCATAACCAGTGTTCCACACATTTAGAAAGGTCATAGAGAACTTATTTAAAACTCTATTCACAAGAATAATTATAAATGGCAAGTTTCTATTTATTCTGTTGAAAGCCATTTTATCGTTTTAAATGCCTTAAACTGGTATCATAAAAATATTCCCCTGGTAAAGTAACCTCATTGAAAAACTTAGAGTAAATGAAACACAAAAGCTCTCTCTCTTTCACACACACACACACACACACACACACACACACACGCACAAGCACATGCACGTTTAAATCTGTACTTGAGTTGGTGGTCTGGAGTGATTACAGGCTAGGATAGATGAGAGCAAAGAGAATTTGAGAGAAGAAATATCTAAGTCTTAAGCTGCATAAAGGAAAAGCATTATGAGTATATGTGCAAGGGAAGTCAAGTTATAGAAAGTTGACAAAAAGAGTCATGAAAAATTTATTTGCTTTATAATTTTTATTCAGATCTATCTCTGAGTACATTTCAGTTTTTAGTTAGAAAAAGTGAGTTTATTTTTTTCTATTATTATCTGCACTTTTCTTTTTATCTCTAAAGAATCTTTAATAATCATGCAGATATATGTTACTGGTATGTGTTCTGTTGCAACTGCATTTATTCTACTGATGACATGCATATTGCTCTTAAATCCTTTTTTGTTTCAATGAGTACTTCAAAGATCTAAGAGACAGAAGGCCTTGGCATGCTTATGCAGGTAATTTATAAACTTGAGCTTATTTCTTAACCTTTTGTTTTATTTTGTTTTAAAGATTTTATTTATTTATTTGACAGAGAAAGAGAGACACACAGTGAAAGAGGGGGCACAAGCAGAGGGAATGGCAGAGGGAGAAGCAGGCTTCCTGCCGAGCAGAGAGCCCGATGTGGGGCTTAATCCCAGGACCCTGGAATCATGACCTGAGCTGAAGGTAGACAATTAATGACTGAGCCACCCAGATGCCCCTATTTCCTAATCTTTAATATGATAAAAATAAAATGCTTATCACATTGAGGTTATTAATGGAGATTAAATCAGGTAATTTGTAAAAAATGAGCAATGTCAATGCATTATTTTATGGGTTTAAAGTTTTTTTTATTTTATATGGCTACTAAGCGGATTTTTTGTTACAGTGACTATTTTCAGAAATGATCATTGAGTTTTATTATCTTATGAGCATGCATTTGGGGGGAAATGGAACAATATTGGAATCCAGATCATTGTTAACATTCTGGCTTTATCTTCATAAATAATATCCTAGCAATATGCTGTCAAATAGACACAAGTGAAAATAGGAAGGCCAGTGTAGACTAGCTATTACAAGGCTATCACAGAGTAGGTGCAGTGATAAATGGAATTGCATGAATATGAAATTTTTTCCTTGTTTAAGATTCATTTATTTACTTAACAGAAAGAGAGAGAGAGAGACAGTGCAAGTGCATGGGGGAAAGGGCAAGGGAGAGGGAGAGAGAGAATCTCAAGCATACTCCCCACTGAGCTTACAGTCCTATGCAGGGCTTGATCTCATGACCCTGAGATCATACCCTGAGCTGAAATCAAGAGTCAGATGCTGAACTGACTGCACCATATAGGTGTCCCTGAAATCTTTCTTGAAGTGAACAGAAAGGAGCTTGAAGAAAGGGAAACATTCTAAATAACTTATTTATTTAAATACCCCCCAAAATCAATACAATCACTTTTATGTATTTAAATACAAATAACATTTTATTTTAATTTAATTAATTTTGTCTTATTTTACTTTTTTGTCTTTAGTAACCTGGATGATGCCATTTTTTTCCAAGGTGGCAGAATGAGAGAGGGTCAGTAATTGTCCTTACAGCTGCTTCTATTGTTGGGGTTGTGTATGTAAGACATTCAGCAAGGGTGTCAATTCTGACATGGCGGTTTTGAGATACTCAGGACTCTGACAATATAGACTTCCGAATTACTTGAGAGACACAAGTGTGAATCTGAATTGTGACATCAGGTCTGAGGTTGGAGTGAGCAAAGTCATGAGAATTAAAGAGATCTAGAACGGGTAGGAGGAACAGGATGGGACTGAGCCCAGAGATAATCCCTAAGTTGGCAGTTGGGTATAGAGGAAAAAGGTAACAAAAGTTAATAAAGCTGACTAAACTTAGGGATATTTGATGTCATGGGAACCTCCCAAAAAGAGACTGGTTCAAGAACTGGTAATGTGAGGATGGAGAAGGAAGGATAGTCTTTATCGCCAAATGTGTCTAAGAAATGAAGTGAATATGACAATATGAAGTCAAAAATCTTTCCATTGAATTTAGCAAGAGTAAAGTCCTTGGTGAACTGGTCTAGAGAAGGATCAGTAAGAGGTGCCTAAAGCATGTTAGAGAGATATTAAGTGGGAGAGGACACAGTGGATACAGATATTTTCCTGAAGAAATATAAATGTAATGTTAACCTTAAAAATAACATAGCCAGTAATTTTACTAACAAAATGAATTTATTCAGGAATTGTTCAGGAATTGCAATTCAAGACAAGCAGATCATGGCAAAACATGGGCAAATCTGAAGAGACAAAGGGAAGATCACCTTTTATTAGGTTTTAGGAGGAAACTGGGGAGAAATGTTAGAACAAGAGTTCATTAGAGATGAAAAAGAGTTTGAGATTGTGGTCCTTTCCCATTAGCTGTAAGTAGTGGCTAAGACATGGTTGCTAGGACAGGGAAGGATCTTCTTTCTTTTTCTTAAAAACAAGAGATAAGGGGTGCCTGAGTGGCTCAGTGGGTTAAACCTCTGCCTTCGGCTCAGGTCATGATCTCAGGGTCCTGGGATCAAGGCCCACATTGGGCTCTCTGCTCAGCAGGGAGCCTGCTTCCTCCTCTCTCTCTGCCTGCCTCTCTGCCTACTGGCAATCTCCCTCTCTGTCAAACAAATAAATAAAATCTTAAAAAAAAAAAACAAACAAAAAACAAGAGATAAAATTCCTATGTGAAAAATGTCTTCTTTTGTTAAGATAATTCCTTCTTTTTGCTGGTTATGCCCTCTGCAACAAATGATATATGCCTGAGAGCTCCCTCTTCAGGGTTTCCCAGTTTCATTTTAAAGGAGGTTTCTGTTTTGTTTGTTTGTTTTAACTAATTGTCACAATATGTCATATAATGTATCTAGTATATATCAGATAACATATTACATGTGTTCATATATATACAGGCACAAACATCTGTTACAGATAGATAAACTCCAAGAGTAGAACATTTCAAGACAGAAGTAAATGTCTTCAAATACAGGTGGAAGTATCAACTTGTGATAAAAAGTGATGATAATTTATCTCTGATAATTTCCTTTTTTTTTCTCATTGAGCTAGGTAACAGTGAAGTGAGGATGAGAAAGGAATGTATAGGTATGAGGACAGAAGAGACAATTCATATAATATTTCTGTTAATAAAGCTAATTATAGAAGCATACAGTTATATTATATTTCTGTTGCATAGTATATTATATGTAAGTATGCACTTAAAACAATATACATTTAGGTATATTAGGCTAAGTGAAATAAGTTGTTCAGGGAGCCTGGGTGGCTAAGTGGGTTAAAGGCTCTGCCTTCAGCCTCAGGTCATGATCCCAGGGTCCTGGGATCAAGGCCCGCATCAGGCTCTCCACTCAGTGGGGAGCCTGCTTTCCCCTCTTTCTCTGCCTGCCTCTCTGCTGACTTGTGATCTCTCTCTGTCAAATAAATAAATAAAATCTTAAAAAAAAAAGGAAATAAATTGTTCAAAAACATGCCAGATGTCACTCATATATACAATTTAAAAAACAAAACAAATGAATAATCAAAGAAAAATAAGAGACAAATAAGAACAATAAGAGACTCTTCACTACAGAGAACTAGTGATAGCTACAGGGCCAGTGGGTAGGGGATTGGTGAAATGGGTAAAAGGGATTACGAGTACATTTATCTTGATAAGCACTGAGAAGTATATAGAAACACTGCATTATTATTTTGTACACCTGAAACCAATATAACACTGTATGTAATTATACTTGAATAAAAAATACATTTATCGTCTCACGGTTCCAACGGATCAGGACTCGGCGCAGCTTAGCTGTTTGCTCTACTCAGGGTTTCACAAGGCAGCAGTCAGGATGCTAGCTGGGGATACAATCTCATCTGGGACTCCAGGTGCTCTTCCGAGCTCATGGGGCTGCCGGCGGAATTCATTCATTTCTTTGCAGCTGTCAGATTCATGGTGGCTTGCTTCTCCAAGGCTAGCAGGGAAGGTCTGAGCCCTCTTTGAAAGGCTTCCAACTGACTATGAAAATATACCATTCTATTTTTGGTTCTGAAAATAAAGTCTCTGTAACTATAAAACCCACTCAGGTTTATTGACTCACTCACCGCCTTTTGTGTACCCTAGATCCCATGATCTGTTACTACAAGTGCTTTCTTTGTTTTCAACCAACAGTCTCAACTCCTATGACCTGACCTCCTGTCATTTTTTTTTCCTATGGCCATTCATAGATAAACCTTCCTAACTTTCAGTACCTACATGGGAGTCCTGGCCTACTGATTTAGATAAAACATACATTAAGGGTGACTGGGTGTCAGGCTAAATGTTGTGAACACCAATTGCAAATGACACAACCATACTCATTTATTGCATGTGCGTAATATATATATGTATGCCTTCATGCTATAATGGTGAACTTGGGTAGCTGTATTACAGCTCACAAAGACTGAAATATTTTCTCTCTGGCTTATTAAATAAATAGTTTTTTTTTTCTACCTCCAGTCTAGAAAATATGACGGTATTACACCAAAGAGGGCACTAAAATTGTTGAATTAAAAAGGAAATGAGATGTAGGTGAAGACTAAGAGGCTAAGTGATTATCTTGGCAATTGGTATAGGTTATGAAGTAAAGGGGATGAAAAAGTACTAAGACATTAGTTTTTGACATTTCTGAGAATCAAGATAGGAGAAGCATGGCATAATACACTGTGAAACAAATATGCCAGTCTTTTTTTTTTTTTTAAGATTTTATTTATTTGACAGAGAGAAACACAGCTAGAGAGGGAACACAAGCAGGGGGAGTCAGAGAGGGAGAAGCAGACTTCCCGCGGATCAGGGAGCCCGATGTGGGGCTCGATCTCGGGTCTCCAGGATCATGACCTGAGCCAAAGGCAGTTGCTTAACCAACTGAGCCACCCAGGTGCCCCAACATGCCAGTCTTTAGTGAACATCAGGAGGGTGGGCAGGACTACCAAGAGGGCAGAGCAGATGACGGAACTCTTGGTGGGATTATGATGGAAGATTCAAGAGATATATATTAAAATATATAGCAATATATAGCATTTGTGGTTTCTGTTTACCTTTTTTTTTCTACAAGCAAGGAGGAAAGTAGCCTACTAGAACCATGATCTGTAAATAAAGAACATGTCTCCAATTATCTTGCCCTGAGGTAAGAAAAATCTGACTGAGAAAAAAAATAAAACAAACAAAAAGGCAAAACTGTGGCCACACTGAGAAGATCAGTGGTTTCCAAGAGTTAAGTCGGGAGGAAAGAATGATTAGATGGGGCAAGATGAGTTTTAGGGTAATGAGGATATTCTGTAGTCTACTATAATGGTGAATATATGTCATTTATGTATTTGCCCAAACTCATAGAATGTATGACACCAAGAATGAACCATAGACTTTGGGTGACAATAATGGGATATTGTAAGCTTGTCAGTGTGACCCTTTGTACCATTTGTAGGGATGTTGATAATGGGGGAGGTTATGCATAAATGGTAGAAGGGGATAGATGACACATCTCTATACCTTCCATTCAATTTTGCTGTGAGTCTAAAACTTCTCTAAATAATAGAGCCTATTTAAAACTCACCACCACCAACACCAAAACAACAACAAAAGCAAAAATAATAGCACATGTCTCTACAAGGGGAGTATGCTCAAGCAGACAGCCAACTTTCAGTAAAAGCCATATAAATGGTTGGAAAGCCTTGAGATGAGATCATCATGGAATAGCATCCATTCATTGTATAGTTAGACTTATTAACAGTAAAGTAGACTACAGATTCTCTCTCTATATATACATATATATAGAGAGAGAGAGCCATTATAGGGAGGAGAAATCAGATGAAAACAGGTGACCACAAAGGATTGGACTCCTGAGAGCCATAGGGATAAAAAGAGGTTCAAGAAACGATGGGACTGGTTTAGATAGCTTGATCAGGTGTATTTTGGGGCCCATGTGCTCTTACCCTTTTTATAGGATGTTTGCAAGTATTTTTCAATATTCTAAGTCACTCTGAAATATGCAATACTTGTTCACAAATCTTATGTTATCTCATATAATTAAAATATTCATTGTGCAGCTATTTTATTCCTCAGTTTTCTGATAAAGGGATTGAAATCCAGAGGGTCCAAAGGAAAAGAGCTCGCCCATACTTCAGATTAATGTGAATATATTCTTGTAAATATAAGTTTACTTGTGCTTCTATATCATGAGAGCTCCTACAGAAGCCCAGTGGAGTATCACCTAGATTTACTAACCTATTGGAGAGAAAAAAATCAAAACAAAATAACTTCAAATTGTCCCACCAACATTTAGTGACTAAAATAAAAAAAGTCTCAGTTTTTCCCTTCTTTAAAGTGGGAATAATAAAACCACATCAGTGTGATGTTGCATGAGTGAACTGAGGTATTGGAAGCAGCTTTGTAACCATAAAGCATGAAAAAAATATTAAGTGGCAGTATTTTTAGATCTCATTCAGTACTCTTTTGGGTGATATTTTGCTGGCAAATTTTGTCTTTCTTTCCTTCTTTTTTTTTTTTTTAGTTAATTAATTTAGAGAACAATGGAGGTGTGGGGCAAAGGAAGAAGGAGAGAAAGAGAATTTTAAGAAGGCTTTACACCCAGTGTTGAGCCCTACATGGGGCTCAATATCACAACTCTGAGACCTGCTCTGCAATCAAGAGTTTGATGTTTAACCAACTGAGCCATCCAGGCATCTTGTGGGTTTTTTTTTTTTTTTCATACATTAATGTTTATTTTGTGTTATACACTTTTATGGTACTTGGAAATGCATAATATCAATGTATCAACAACATTTACAGTATCTTACAGAATAGTTTCATCAACCTAAAGAAACAATCCAGGCATCTTGTGCTGGCAAATTCTGCTTCATTTCATCCATGAAACCTGCAGGTCCAAATCTTCTGATGTTAAGTTTCTGGATCAAATACCTTCAAAGCTTCAACAATTTAATTCTTAACTTTTCCTTGATTTTGATGCATGCTATGGTTTACTCATCTCAAACCAGCAAAATGTGCATGCATCTATAAATATGGAATCTCAGTTTCAATTCATACACTCATAGTAGATTTTCACTTTTCAAAGGATCATTTTCCAAGTTTGTTCAGTGAAGATTTTACTTAAATCTTCCCACTCAGAGAAAAAAAATAGTCGATAATTTATTATTGCCTTTATCACCCCCACCTTTCCTTGGTCAGCCTCCCTGCCCCCATTATCCTTAGCACTCCTGGAGCAGCTGATGCCCTGGCATTCTGTGCACAATGCTTCAGATTTCTTACTCTAAACCAAATAATAATAATAATAAATTAATCAATTAAATTAAATCAAAATTAAAAAAATTATGAGGGTGCTTACATTGTTCCAACTCTTACAAAGCATGAAATCTCCAGATCCTTGAGAAAAAGTGAGGAATGATTTTTTTCCTTTGTCAAAATTTTAGATAATCCCTTCAGAAATCATTTTTGTACACACATGTGAGTGCCTTGTTTAGATATGGATTCATTCATTCACTTTTGTTCACCTCCCTTTTGGTCTTGAGGAAGGAAAAATATCAGAGATGAAAACAACCCTAGGAATAAAATTGTATACCCTAGAATTACAGTACCCTGTGACTAAAGTACTATAATGATTTAGCAATTCTCTTACTCTATACTCAATGGGAAAATCTTCTAGGAAAGATATTTTTTCTTTTTAAAGAGATTTTCTCAGCATATTTTACACTAAGGAGGTAAAGTAGCAGAGTGAATTAATAGATGGACAAGGATTAATCAAGTAGATCCAGGACATCAACAATCACTTATGATTTCAAATTTCTTTCTCTGATTTTGCCCCATATTTTCCAAAGTTTAGAATATTCATCTCCAACCTCAGAAATATAATTAACCATTACCATGTCTGATAATCAGCAGAGATACGCTGATTTAATAAATTTTCATTTGATGTATGATAAACTGATTTTGTTGTTGCTTAGACTCCTCTAACTCACCTGCTTAATGTGTTATTGGCCAGATGCCAGGGCTTCTCTTTCTTAGATGAACTTAATCATTGCCACAAAGAACATTAAATTTGACTTTTTTATAGATCAATATGGCTGACATAAATATAGTGAAATAAATATCACTCATTATTTTACATTGTTGTGCAATGTACAGGGTGCCAAATTAATGGAAAATGACCATGATTATCAGTTATTATGTGGGCTTGAGTGTTGCTTCCCCAGGTCCCTATGTCTGCCTCTGTGTAAAATGTCTTTTCCTAGGATTGAAAGACAATGAAACACGTAGGTATGCAGGACCAAATACAGAAATCCATCGGAGCTGTTTATTATGGGCAAAGATGAGGATTTTTGTTTTTCATGGCGGCAGGGATTCTTTTTAGGAACAAGTAAAACATTTTACTTACAAGTGTGAATGAGTTGCGTTAACTAGCTACGGCATTATCTGGGTCAATTTCAAGTCACTTGAAATTCATGAGTTCACACACCCAAACCAAACACAAAGGTTTTAGTGGTTTTCATTCATATTCTCATCGTTCAAAAGTGCTTAAATAAGACAGAAAAAGTTTCATAGGGCTTTCTGGACATCACATAGTTCTTTCAAAAGCACTGCTTTGATGATTTAGATTGTTAGAAAATAATGCAGAAAAATACAGGTAGCAATTTATTTGCTATGGTAAGAATATTGTACATGAAAGGAAAAGTGTTTTGTGAAAAGCTGGCCTGTGTTTTTATCATTTAAGGGGCATCTAAACAAAGTTCAGCAATTCCAAAGGCATTGGAATAAATAGACACTATATTTTAATCCTAATATCACACTTCCTACTGAATTAGGTTCACTCAATCTTACGATAACTACTTAACTTACTAAACTTTTACATCAGTACAAGAGAAATTTCAATCTGTAGCTCTATAATAAGAAGTAAGAAGCTGTTTACTGTACTCCAATACCTTGTAATGTATTATTATTATAGCTTTACTAATATTTTCTTTAAACAAGGGAATAATTACAATGTGGTACTGTTATACTCCTTCAGTAATGTCAGTTTGTTTTCTTCAATTTTTATAATGATATTTTCTGAAATGCAATTTAAGTATATTTTACATTTTTGAAATTTGGTATTTCATGAAAAAGAAAACATCACTTTAAAATAATCTTACTATTTAGATATTTCTAATCTTATTCTTTTAAGGGACCCTGAAATTATCTGGATATTTTAGTTTAAGAAAAGCAACCTCTCAAGGTAAAAGAAAAAAATCATAATCACATAGTAAAATTAGCTAGTGTTTTGTTTCTGTATGCTGCACTTCACTATACTGTTTTCATATATAATCTTATTTAATACTCAGTAAATGGTGTTGAGGTTACTCTCACTTTAGTGAGGCTAAATGTTCACTGAGGCTCAGAATGCTTAAATGACAGGATCACGATCCCTCAATTTGTAGATGTTGAAGTAGGCTCAAGTTTACCTCTGTTTGATTGGAATGTCTTAACATAAAATATCCATACAATGGAGAATACCACATTTTTCAATGAAAGAACAATGAGTTATGAAGCAAGCATAGTAACAAGTCATCATTTATAAAATAAACTTAAAGTTTATTTATCATTTCTAGAGAGGGAGCATTCAGATGTAGTATGCTATATCCATTTTTAATGGGAGGTTGGTAGAAAAAATGTAAATTCTCTAACATCTAAAAATTTTTGGTCCTCTGGGAAAATGATAGCAACATAAAATGTGACCCCTATATCTCTCATAAAGTTTCTTTGTGTTAAAGTCAATTGCTTTTCCAGATATTAATATAGCAGTCCTCATTTTTATTTATATATGGTTAGTGTTTGTGCGTGCATATATGTATATACATATCTGTATGACATTTGTATATGTGCACATACACAAGTGTATATGGGTGTATATATATATAATATATACAATATATAATTTTGTTTTAAGTCTTTTGGTTTAAAAATTTAGGTGTTTCCTTTTAAAGTAGTGTATGCCTGGATTTTTTTTTAATTTACTTTGACACCCTTTTATAAAAACAGATGTTAGTTGCGAGGGTCAAGATGGCGGAAGGCCAGGTGACCGCATTTCAGGGAGTTCCCTGAAGAGAGCTGAATTCCAACAAAAAAACCACTACAAGACCACCGTGAACACCCATGAAACCAGCCTGAAATGTGATATTTCCCACTTCTGGACCGCCACGAGAGACAAAGAACATCGGCAAAAAGGTAGAAACAAATTGGAGGGT